>JZKD02S0469582.1:519637-537805 GCA_000966675.3 Picea glauca
TTATTACTTGGATAATTTTAAAATATTAATTTAAGGATAAAAAGGGAAAAAAGGGGTTAAATTCCACAACTGTCGTTTTGAGATTTAAGTGAAAAGGGGAAAGAGGGAAAATAAAAATAGAATAGGAAACTAGGGAAAAGAGGTAACATAAAAGGGGAAAAAGGGGAACTTAAGGGAAAAAGCGGGAAGTCAACTTAGTAAGGAATCCACATTTAAGAGCTTTCTAATTTTAAACTGAATTAACAACTTCATAATACGGAAAACCTTTAAAATCTGTAAGGGAATCTAGGGACACCTAGGAGTGATTCTAGGAGTAGCTCTAGGTGGGTGAGGGAAATAAAGATATTTACTTAATTAAAGAAATTAATTAATGGAGGAATGTAGGGGATGAGGGACACTTGTATGGAGAAGAATTTTTAGGAATTTATTTAAAAACTTTAATTAAATGAGATTTTAGGAAAGAGAGGAGGTGGGAAATTCTATATAATGAAGGAAGGAGAAGGAGAAAGAGCATCTTCTTTTTGCGTAATGTTACACTGTAGAAATAGTGACTTGATTGATTTACATGTGGGGAGTGGGGATACCCAGCTTGGAGAGGAGTGGTAGCTTGGCCTTCTGAGGCGAGCTGAGAGCTAGATGAAACCTCTGGTCAGTGTGTGTGGCCCCTTTGCATCTCGGGGGGATAAGGGGGAAGAAGAGTACCCCTAGCATTGGCTGGGAGGTACCAGTGTAGTCTCAACGATCAACGAGGGGGAGTTGCACAGAGCGCGCGAACGTCACTCAAAGAAGGCGAACAGGAAATGGTACACTTTCTCAGCTGATTGATAGAATGTTGTAGGATGTATGTTTTAGATCTGCATGTATTGGGTAGGTAAACTGTTGTCTAGTTTCATGACTGAATTTTTATAGCTTGGTTGAATGGTTGGTTGATTGATTCTGTGACCCTCATCTTCTCGCATGTCGTGACCACCCTATGTTTTGATTGTGACCTTGAGGTTGTTATCCTTTATCCCTAGCTCACCAGTCATCGCCTGAGTAGTCAGCCAAAAGCTTGATCTATGGTCATCGCCTTAGCATTAAAAGACCTATGGATCTCAGCACCCTGTTTTTTTGTGCAAGGATGGTGAAGCAAAGGATGAACTCATCCGTCTACCCCTGTTGTTGTCCATGGCAGTTGGCATCTCATGCCTTGATGTGTTTCACTAACCTCAAAATTTTTTTGTGGGCGTAGCCCTTCCTTCCACTGTGCATTTTTATACATGGCTAGATTTTCTCCACCTTGGGGCTGATAAAACCTCTGCTGTCTTTTCAATGACCTTCCTTGGACCCTTGCTTTGCTCTTACCATGCTCTGTGTTTTTTTTAACATTTTTTTTTGACTGCGTCTTATGTATGAAGGGATAATTTAACTCTGTAGTGATGCTTTCTGGCAATTTAATATAGCGTCGATACACATCCCTGGCAAATTCAAAAGATGATTTATTTTTACTCCTAGCCTACGAATCTCATTCTTCAAATCTGTAATATTTAATAGGAAAATCTACTGTGCGTTGAATCACAAAATGGTGGATGCCATGCCTTTCCCGTACTCTGCAACTTTATTGATTTTCACTTGCTAATGTACCAGGCAAGTTACCTTTGGTTACTTCACTCTCAAACCGAGTTGACTTCCTTGACTGTGGCTTTTTCCCTTGCTGTTACGATTTTCTGGTTATAACCCAAAACCATTCCTTTCTTAAAATTCATCAATTTTTTTTTATTGATAATCATTTTCACTTTTAGCAAACACCTTAGCAGTTCGTTTTTGATGGACAACGTCCTGTGATAATCATTTTCATTTTTAGCAACACCTTGGCAATTCGTTTTTGATGGACAACATCATGTGATAATCATTTTCATTTTTAGAAACACCTTAGCAATTCGTTTTTGATGGACAACGTCCTATGATAATCGTTCCCATTTTTAGCAAACACCTTAGAATTCATTTTTTATGGACAACGTCCTGTGATAATCATTTGCATTTTTAGGAACCACCTTAGCAATTCGTTTTTTATGGACAACGTCTTGTGATAATCGTTTTCCTTTTTAGCAAATACTTTATCAAATTGTTTTTGATCGATAGTGTCCCTGTGTTAATCATTTTCATTTGGCAATATAACTCAAAGCAAATCATTTTATTTATTTGGTTAATGTTTTAGTTTATCTACGTGCCTCTCCACTGAAATTATTCCTGTACCTTAACCATTAAACACCCTGCCCACCTGTGCGTCTGGTTTCTTGGGACAGAACCCGATTCTCCTGTGCGTTCGGTTGTTTCAATGTGGTTCTCCTTTTACTTACAACGCACTTTTCCTTCTCTAAACAATGCTATTAACCCTGGCGTGGGACAACGAAGCTATACTTCGTTGCCTAAAATCCTTAAGATGTTAACTCAGCAAAACAAGAATATTAAATTTAAGAGTGATTCACTACGAACTAAAGGTTGGAACCCAACATTGTGTACACCAACGATTTAATCAACCATCCTTTCAGCATGCATTTGTAGGACATGCTCGGGTCGCTAATTATGCATAATTAGTATGGAGTACAGAGATCTCCTAATGTAAACTAATGTTGCTAATAGTGTTGCATTTTTGGTTATAAAGAAATTGTCATTATGTATATATTTTGTTAATTCTTATTTAGATAGTTCTTAATGTTTGATTACATTAACATGGGAGACTTAATTGAAATTTAAATTTGTTAAATTTACACTAGTATGATATTGTAATTGGTGACAATTGGAGTCGACTTACCATCAGATTGTAAATCCTTGTTAGCAGCCTTGATGAAGTTTTTTTCCCAAGAGTGGAGAGTTAGTAATCTTAGTATTTAGGTTAACAATAATTTGGGTGTTTATGTTTGACGATTCTTTCTTATTTGAATACTTACTTAAAGGTGAAGAATATAGAAGAGGTTATGTGATTTGAACATTGAGGATTATATGAATTGAATGCTACTAAACAACTATCTCTTAAGGGTATCATTGAAGTTTCAAAAGAGAATGGTGACCTTAGTAAAAGACTATTACAATGTAAAGTTTGATAACACTTTATATCTGGCATTAATGTTCCTACCTCTTATATATCTATGTCAACCTGTGACTTCTCATTATGGATATTATGAATGCTTTTATTAGTTCCATATAATGGTTGTTTAATGTAAAAATGTTGTTAAGGTTCATGCATTGCTTAAGAAGATGGAGTTTTTTTGGGTTCTCATAATGAACATATAATTATAGCTTCTGTTCACACACCCTAGAAGATTTCCCTAAAAAAAAAAAAAACAAGATATATAGTTAAGTTGTATGAGATTAAAATGTATTACCGCTCTTGATTTATGAATACTTACGAGATGAATTTTTACTCATTTACGCTCATTGTTGACTTAACATATTTAGTTGGGTCTGCTTGTGTTGGGAGGGTTGTAGATGCCTCCTTGTTCCTCAGAACAGTCACCATCCCTGAGACCTTAAATGGTAAAAATTGATAAGAACTTGGGCTTGAGCGTTGCTTATGTGTCCTGGACGTCCTAACCATTGCAGGGTAGGACGG
Organism: Picea glauca; assembly: GCA_000966675.3. Classification (NCBI taxonomy): domain Eukaryota; kingdom Viridiplantae; phylum Streptophyta; class Pinopsida; order Pinales; family Pinaceae; genus Picea; species Picea glauca. The sequence goes on from JZKD02S0469582.1 coordinate 523,230, forward strand.
GTGGGTAGTCATTCTTATTTTCGTCGGTCGAATGTCTTATGTTGCTTCTAGGCGATCGATGTGCTTCTATGTTTTTTCATCATGTTGTTGGTGTGTGAGTTGCTTGCACCTTGTTCATCGTCTTGTTGCGACATAGAGTATAATGTCTTTATTACCCTTGTACACACGCACACACACAAAAAAAAATAAAAAATTACACTGGTTATGTGAGGTTGATGTCACGAGGAACAAGAGGTTCGTCACAAGTATTTGGGACACATTATATCAGATCAAGGGAATTATGCTTTATCTAGAATACATCGAGGCCATTATAAGTTGGCCACTACAAATATTGTGATATATGTAAGGTCATTTATGGGTCTAGACAGATACTAAAGGAGATTCATAGAGGTATTTTCAAAATTTGTCCATCCCCCATAACCTCTTTGCAAATGAAAGGAGTAAAGTTTTTATAGTCTACCAAAGGTGAAGACAAATTTTAAAAGTCAAATCATCTTCTAACTAGTGCACGAGTTCTAAATATTTCATATCCAAATAAAGACTTCATATTATGTAAAAATGCATGTAAGGAAGGATTGGGTGGAGTTATTATGAAAGATAATCATGTGATAATTTATGAATCTAGGAAATTGAAAGAACATGAAATACTTATGTTACCTATGAACTCAAACTTGTAGCCCTAATATATGCATTAAGTATGCGGCATAACTACTTGATGGGTAGAAAATTTTCATTCATGATGGACCATAGTGGACTAATACATCTATTCAATCAATGTCACTTGAATGCTAGACATGGAAATACATGGTTAGAATTTATCAGTGAGTATGATTTCAAAATTAGACACATACAGGGAAAAGAGAACATGGTAATAGATTCACTCAACAAGAGTATGAAAGTTATACACTTAGTATCTATCAATAATTGTGAGTTTTATTTGAAGTTTAGAATAAAAGAATCTTTATGTAAGGATGAGTATTTAGTAAAAATAAGGGAAGGATTATAGAAAGAACCACCAGAAAAAAACATGATGGATATCAAATCACTGAAGAATGATTAATGATATTTAAGGATATATTTTGAATTCTTGATTCAGTAAAGTCAAATAAACTTGTCTTGGATGAAATGCACAAGAAAACTTACTCAAGACATCTAGGTTATTAGAAAATGATTAATGTATTAAGGAAACAATACTTTTGGCCTGGAATGAAAAAACAAATTGTTGATTATATTGCAAGATTCTTAGAATTTCAACTGGTTAAAGTGGAACATAAACATCCAACAAGTTTGTTGCAACCTTTATCCATTCCTCAATGGAAATGGGAAGTAATCACCATGGGATTTATCACAATTTTTTCGAACATGGTAAGACAAGATGATGGCATCATGGTTGTAGTTGAAAATTGAACAAGGATGATCACTTTATCCCTATAAAGTCCACATTTAAAGAAATGAATGTTGCACAAATTTTCATTAAGGAAATTCCCATATTGCAACGAATACCTGTCATGATTATAACTGATAGAGATTCAAAGTTTACATCAATATTATGGAAAGGATTGTTATAAGGCTTGGGTAGATTGTTAAGTTTTAGCACTACCTATCATCCATAGGTGGATTAGAAGACAAAAAGGAGAAATCAAATACTAGAAGACATGCTTCTCATGTATGTCAAGAATAAACCAAATAAATTGGAGGATTGTAGGTCTACATTTCGTATATTTTTCCTATAATAATGGTTACCCATAATATTTAAAAATGATTCCTTTTGAGGAATTATACGGAAGAAGGTGTAATACACTTGTAATATGGAAAACCTAGTAAATTGAATCACACTTTGACCAGAAATGTTGAAATAATTAGAACAAGAAGTCATCAATATCAAACAAAACTTCAAGACAACCCAAGATAGACAGAAAATTTGCATAGAAAAAAATAGAACACATGAAGAACTCAAAGTCAGAGAGCATGTGTATCTTAAAGTGAAACTACAAAAGAGTTCCGTAAGTCTTCAAGCCTATTCCAAACTTGAAACTAGATATTGTGGACCATTTGAAATTTTGGAAAGGATAGGACCAATAGCTTATAAACTTGATTTTCTTGCAAATATTAAAATAATAATGATTTTCATATATATGTGCTTAAAAAATATGTACATGATTTTGACCATGTTATTGATTGGGTTTTTATCTAGGTAGAATGAGAGGGAGAGTTCCACCTAGAACGTCCATAATAGAAAGGAAAGTCATAGTGCTCCAAAATTGATCCATCACTGAGGAAAAAGTGAAATGGAGGAATTTTTTTCCAAATTAGTCCATTTGGGAGATGGAGGATGCCATGAAGGATAAATTTCCATCCCTATTTTCATCATAGATACTGCTTCAATAATGGAACACTAAGGATGGTGTTATTCGAAGGGGGAGGGGATGTAATATGCCAATTCTTTTACTACTTGAAATATTTGTAATTAAATTGATAAATACTTTGGATGAATATTTTACTTTATGATGTATTAACACCATGAAGTAGATATACCATGGTGTTGTGAATATTGTAATAATTTTAATTTTTGTATTTAATAAAGAATAAGGTCAAGACCAAATGATCATGAGCATCTAAACATGCTATGATGCCACAAGAGGAGAAATGTAACGATGTTTAAGGGGGTTTATGCCTAAAAAATCTACCTTATGTTAAATTGAACCTTCCCTCATTTCAAAGTCTAAGCTGCAAACTTAAACTAGGTTAAGATGAGTGGAGGAAACAAATTCCTCAATCTAAGCCATCATTTCCTAAAAACTAGTAAGTTGTCTCCCCTACATGCTTTGTTCTAGGAAATAAATTGAATTTTAATTCTCTTGCTATCATGAACGCATTGGAAATTAGAATGGGGAGGAAGAGGTTGCTGGAAAGAGGAATAAATATAGTTTTATAGGGTTATACATTATAAAACAAGTGCTAAGTCCATGATAGAAAAAAACAACCATGAAATGAAGCTTTTAGACCTAGAAAAAGGGCCAAGAAACCAAGGGGATTCTGTAGAAGCTTGAGATATCATCCTACACCTTTCTATGCAGATGTTGAAGAATATTGGAGGGATAATTTTTTTAGGTAATGTGTAGAAGAAAAGGAAATATTATGTATGTTATGTGGGGTAGGTAAGGTGGGTGGCTAAGAGTTGGTATGTCCTCAAGAAACTTAGTGATGTAGCCCTCCTCTACCCATGGGTTGAGAGGTTACATACACAGGATCTTTTCCCTTTCACTAGCCCGAAGATCTTTCAACAATGGTTCTTCTATTTCCCTTTCGGGAAATCTCCACCCATAATTTTATTTCCAGAAATTCTCCATTATGCTTCGGGAGATCGGACTTCGCACTATCGCGAATCCTGTGGTCGAGCACTTGGTCACTCAGACCCCCGAATCCCAAAACTTCGAAACTCCAATATCAACTCTGTCTTTTCGGCTTTCGCGAGTTTGCGAGTTGCGATGACATACAATTATACTTCACGAACCCCGAAATCCTAAAATAGCAACTTCTGACACGTTTCCCGATGTTGGCCCCAAAACTAGGATTTTCGTCGCTTTGGGACTTCAACTCAATTGACTTCTACACCAACAGTGTGCCACCTGTCCACCTCGCTGAATTCTATGGCCCCACACCATCCTTTTAACTCTTCGCGACTTCGCGTTTCGCTATTTCGTGAACTTTGATACCAAGTCTTCAACCCTTCCACTCACGAAATCTCGATAGGCGATTTCACGAGTGATCGAACGGCTCCTGGCAGACTTGGATTGATGGATCTGCCTCTCCTGAGCTTGCACCTTTAGGAATACTCATGGTAACTCCCCTGCTTCTTTGTGAGATCTGACGACTCACGGGACTTCGCAAATTCTCCACAGAGAATTCCGACCATCCGTTCTTCCTCTAAGAACCTCTGCACAAACTAAACAAGGTGTCTCTCTCCGTGGAACTTGTCCTCTTATGGATCCCTCGTCGCTACGCCTTCCTTCAAAATTTCAAGGTACTTGGCCTCTTTCCTTCCTTCGACTCCTTCGAAGGTCCAAATCCTTCTGAGCTTTCTCCAACTCTGAGCCTTTCAGAAAAATCTTGCACGCACTCTTTTTGGCAACCTTCAAACACTTTCCAAGTGTCGAACTCCTTCAACTCTACGCACACCTGCAACAACAGTCTCTCAATACTTTGCTCAGGTCCACAACTCTGAGACTTCACTCGGCCTGCGCACTCCCTGCACGGCTCCTGTGCCTAACTGCACTTCTGATTGAATGAGAACAAAGCTATCTAGTCTGAGTTTTCAGAGACAAACCTATGAACTCTTTGTCAATGCACTCCTTGCAGACAATTCAACTGCACTCCTTGCATGAACTCTTGCTCAGATAGAGAAACAATTAAAACTCATTTCTTTTACTCTCTCTCTCTCAGATTTCAGACATTCAACTAGAAATCATTCATACATAGCATAAAATAAAATGTACAATAGAAAGAGTAAAATAACCATGAGCATAACATTCAATATACATACAGAGAGAATAAACACGACGCCATGAATTTGAATCAAAGCTTTCTCTATTAATTCAAATCTCTGTACATGGTTGTCCTCAAATTTCAGTTCTCCCTTTTCATCTCTGTATGCTCTTCACTCTAATGTTACAATACACAATGAGGGTGTCTATATCTTATTTCCCTCTTGCGTTCTAAAAACTGTCTAATCTAACATTCAATTCTATATACCTTCATTAACTACTATAAATGCCTTCTACCTACTAAGGACGAGAGCGAATAGCTCAAGGTCCATTTACATTTTACAAGTGTGCCTTCACTTGATGTCTTCATTAATATTTTAAGACATTTTCAAAATTTGTGTTGGGCGCTTTTCCAGTTTTCTGTTGTCTCCGCACTGGCTCACTTGAGATGCTCCTGCATCATACTCCCTTGCTTGAAAATTTTCATGCGCTCCTGTCCATGAGCTCATGCACTATATGTCCATGCTTCTGGATCTCCTCCTCTCTCTCCTAGATGGCATATTCAACTGGATGGCCCTTCCACTTGACCAAATATTCAAAGTATTGCTTCCGCCTGGTCTACTTGCTCACTCTTTTGTCCAGTATGTACTCCATCTGCAGCTTTTCTGCAACTGGCATTTGCTTTGTCCACTGGATTATTGGCTGCTCATTTCCTGTCCCTGCTTCCTTAGCTTTATATGGGTACAAATATGAGATATTGAATATCGAAGAAATTCCGATCCCATCGGGTGATTCAATCTCGTAAGCATTCGCCCCAAATTTCCTTAAGAACTTACATGGTCTAATTTTCTTTATCTTCAACTTATTATATGCTCCTCTTGGGAACCTTTCCTTTCTCAAATGTGCCATGATCAAATCACCAACCTCAAATTGAAGTTGTCTTATGTGCTGATCTTCTTTGCGCTTATATTCCTGGCTCAAATTCTGTAAACACTCCTTGACTTGGCTGTGAAGTTTCTTCATCACCTTTGCGAATTATTCTACACTAGCGCTCCTAGTTGAAATATGTTCTGAATCTCTCAACTCAGAAACTCCTCTCAGTTGCATGCCATAGACAATCTGAAATGGAATCTGTCCTGTGCTTCTGTTAACTAAGTCGTTATAAACAAATTCCACCTGTGGTAATATGTTGTCCCACTGGCTATGGTGTTATGTCACCAGGATTCTCAGGAAGTCTCTTAGACTTTTGTTTACCACTTCTATCTGTCCATCTGTCTGAGGATGATAAGATGAACTAAACGACAAGTTAGTTCCCAGCTTCTTCCATAAGGTCCTCCAAAAGTGTCCTACGAACTTTGTGTCTCAATCCGAAACTATGCTTCTTGGTAAGACGTGAAGTCGAATAACTTCTTTGAAAAACATATTTGCAATGTGAGTTGCGTCACTGGTCTTCTGACATGGAATGAAGTGTGCCATATTGGAAAATCTATCCACCACCACAAAGATTGAGTCAAAGACTATTTGTGTTCTTGGCAACCCCAATATGAAATCCATTCTGATTGCATCCCACGGCCTCTCAGGTATGGGCAATGGTTGATAAAATCCTGCATTTTGTTTCCTTCCCTTCGAATGTTGGCAAATTTTGCATTTGTCCATGAATCTCTTGACGTCTGCTTGCATTCCCATCCAAAAATATGACTCATTCAACTTTGTGAACGTCTTGTCATGACCAACGTGTCCTACTAATCCTCCACTGTGTTTCGCCTTCAACAAATTCTCCCTCATGGATCATTTCAGAATACACAGTTGATTACCTTTAAACGATAATCCTTCCTGGATGATGTATTTTTTCCATTGTCTTCTATCCCTGAGAATTGGATTCTCAGCTGCTTCATACGCCTCCTTAAAATCTGGATCATCCCTATACATGTCCCTGAGATCATCAAAACCCAATGTTTTGACTTTGAACTCCTGCAATAGAAAACACTTCCTGCTCAAAGCATCAACAACTTTGTTAGCAGTACCAGAAATGTGTTTAATCACAAAAGTAAAATTTTACATGTATTCAACCCATTTAACATATCTCTAATTCAACTTTTCCTATTGAGTCAAAAATTGCAATGCATGATTGTCACTATACAAGACAAACTCTTTCGGGATCAAGTAATGCCTCCATTTCTTTAATGCCTGTATAATAGCATAAAACTCCTTATCATAAGTGGAGTATTTCACTTTCACTTCATTCAGCTTCTCGCTGAAGTATGCTATCGGCATGTCCTCTTGACTCAAGACTGCCCCTATTGAAAATCCACTTGCATTGCATTTCACTTGAAATGTATTTTGGAAATCCGACAACACTAAAATTGGTTGTTCCGTGATCTTCCTCTTCAACAGATTAAAACTCTTCTCAGTCTCTTCTATCCAGTGAAAAGACTTGTGTCTTTTCTTCACTGTATCCGTCATCGATGCACTAATTCCACTGAAATTGGTAATGAATTTTCGGTAGAAACTAGCCAATCCGTGAAAAATTCTCACCTCAAAGGTATTCTTTGGTGATGGCCAATTCTTGATTACCTCCACCTTATTTGGATCCATTATCAACTCATCTACATAAATAACAAATCTCAAGTAAATGAGCTCTGTCTTCATGAATGAGGATTTCTTCATGTTTATCAACAACTTCTCTTGTTGTAACCTCTACATCACTGTAGCCAAATGTTTCAGATGCTCTACCACTATTTTACTGAAAACCAGTATGTCATCCATATATACGATAACAAACTTTCTGATAAACTCCCTCAGGAATTCGTTCATCAACCTCATGAAGGTACTCGGTGCATTTTTTAAGCCAAATGGCATAACAAGCCATTCATACAACCCTTCATTTGTCTTGAAGGCTATCTTCCACACATCACCTTCTCTCATGCGGATTTGATGATAACCGCTTTTCAAATCAATCTTTGAAAAGAATTTTGCTCCATTCAAGAAATCCATTAGATCATCCATCCTTGGCAATGGGAATCTATACCTGATGGTTATATTGTTAATCGCCCTCGAGTCAGTACACATCCTCCAGCCTCTGTCTTTCTTCGGACTGAGTACTGTCGGAACAACACATGGACTCAAGCTTTCCCTGACCAAACCTTTTTCCAACAACTCCTGGACTTGTCTTTTGACCTCTTCATTCTCTTGTGGCGTCAATCTGTACGCGACTTTGTTTGGAAAACTAGCTCCTGGTATGAGATCAATATGATAACTCACACTTCTGATCGGTGGCAATGAACGAGGTAGTTCGTCCACTACTATGTCAATGAACTCTTCCAACAGTTCCTGAACCTCTTCTGGTAAACCATCCACTCTTGTGCTGGTCAAAACAATCCTAGGCTTCCTGAACACAATGAACCACAGACCCTCCTTCTTCTTGACCTATGTAAGAAGTTCCTTCCCACTCATGAGAAGTATGGTGTTACTTACTTTCGGTTTCACCTCCTTATCCTCAATTGGAAGTAATGTGCGAGTTCTCCCATTCTTTTCTAGGGTGTATGTGTTCATTCTCCCATCATGAATCACATTCTTGTCATATTTCCATGGTCTAACCAGCAATAGATGACAAATATCCATGGGAATGACATCACAGAGTATCCTATCATTATATCCTCCTATCTTAAATTCAACTAAACATTGGATAGTGGCAGTTACCTGATGTCCTTTTTGTAGCCACGCAACTCTGTATGGGCTTAAATGATCAATCGTCTCCAGCTCCAACTTTTCTACCATCTCTGTAGAAACGAGATTATTTGTGCTACCACTATCCACAATGACCTTGCATACACTGTCATTGGTTTTGCAAGCAGTCCGAAAAAGTCTGTTTCTTTGGATTGAACTCTCCACCTCCTTCTCTGGTGTCAAAATAGCTTTTCGCATCATCAACGATCTTCCGCCTTCAACATCTTCTGCCTCAACATCTCGCCTCTGTGCTTCGGCGATGTGAGTCTCTCCTCCTTCTTTCTTTTTATCTGGACACTCGTAAGACTTATGCCCATTCTTTCCACATGTGAAGCATGTTATTACTCCACCTCTTCCTCTTCCTCTACCTCTAGTACAAGGAAAAGTATTATTATCAGCATAATCTCCTCTCTGCTTGGTATGTTTCCCTCTCTATTCAGTATATTTCCCTCACTGTGAGCTTCCACCTCTCTCAGTTCGAGTCTGAGGTTTTTTCCAGTCCTCCTTGGGCTTCTGATATTTATTCTAGGCAATTGATTTGCCTTTGGGCTAACTTCTACCTCAGCCTCTTTGACCTACTTTCGGCTCAGCTTCTCTTTCGCTTTTAGAGCCATCTGATAAGCATCTTCCACCATTCAGATGGTTACCATGCTCATATCATCTTGAATGTTGTATCTTAGGCCATTCATGTATCTGGAAACTTTTTCATCATCGCTTTCCCAATGACCTGCCCTAATGTTCAGCTTGTAGAATTCTTCAATGTATTCTTTTACTGTCATCAACTTCTGTCTCAGGTTCTAGATTCTCCTGAACAGAGTAATTTGATAATCCTTGGGGATGAATTTTGCCTTCATCTTTGTGATCATTCTATCCCAACTTTTGATTTGCGGCTTGCCTTTGCAACATCTATCATCTTGTAGTTCATCCCATCACAATGTTGCGTGTCCCTTCAATCTTGTGACAACATGTTTGACCTTATTGTCCTCTTCGACATCTTCATAGTCAAAGTATGTGTCCAGATCTCTAATGCAGTTTAAAAGTTCCTCTGCATCCAGATTTCCCTCATAAACTAGAATGTCCATTTTCTCTCTTGCACCCATTCTTTCAATAGCCTTAATCAAACGTTCGTTTGCTGCGTCTTCGACGGAAACTTCTTCTTCATGTTCAACCTCAATTTCACTTTCAGAATCACTAAGATCCCCAGTGTTGACTGTATGCCTCTGTTTTGTCTCCATGTCTTCAAGTCTAGCGTGTAAATCACGCATTTCTTTTTCCATGGCTGGATCAGTAATCTGCCTACCTCTTCTTCTCGGCATTTCCCTCTCCTCTGACTGATCGTGTGTTTTCCTGTCCCTTCTCCTTGGCGGCATGGTGAATTTCCCTTTTCCCTGCTATAGAAAGAAAAGAACCCTTTCTGTGCTCTGATACCAAAAATGATGCAGCCCTCCTCTACCGGCGGGTCGAAAGGTTACGTACACAAGATCTTTTCCCTTTCACTGGACCGAAGAGATTTCTGCAATGGCTCTTCTATTTCCCTTTTGGGAAATCTTCACCCACAATTTTAGTTAAAGAAATTATCCCTTATGCTTCGGGAGATCGGAGTTTGCACTATCGTGAATCCTGTGGTCGAGCGCCTGGTCACTCAGACCCCCAAATCCCGAAACTCTGAAACTCCAATATCAACTCTGGATTTTCGGCTTTCGTGAGTTTACGAGTTGCTATGACATACAATTCTGCTTCACGAACCCCGAAATCCTGATGTTTTGTTTCCTGAAATCCTGAAATAGCAACTTCTGACACGTTTCCCGGTGCTGGCCCCACAACTAGGCTTTTCGTCGCTTCGGGGCTTCAACTAAATTGACTTCTACACCAACAGTGTGCCACTTGTCCACCTCCTTGAATTCTATGGCCCCACATCGTCCTTTTAACTCTTCGCGACTTCGCGTTTCGCGATTTCGTGAACTTTGATACCAAGTCTTCAACCCTTCCACTCACGAAATCCCGATAAGTGATTTCATGAGAGATCCAATGGCTCCTGGTTGACTTGGATCGATGGCTCTACCTCTCCTGAGCTTGCACCTTTAGGAATACTCACGGTAACTCCCCTTCTTCTTCGTGAGATCTAACGGTTCACGGGACTTCACGAATTCTCCACAGAGAATTTTGACCATCCGTTCTTCCTCTGAGAACCTCTTCACAAACTAAACAAGGTGTCTCTCTCCGCGGAACTTGTCCTCCTACGGATCCCTCATCGCTACACCTTCCTTCAAACTTTCAAGGTACTTGGCCTCTTGCCTTCCTTCGACTCCTTTGAAGGTCCAAATCCTTCTAAGCTTTCTGCAACTCTGAGCCTTTCAGAAAACTCTTGCACGCACTCCTTGCGGCAACCTTCAAACACTTTCCAAGTGTCGAACTCCTTCAACTCTGAGCACACCTGCAACAATAGTCTCTCAATACTTTGCTCAGGTCCACAACTCTGAGACTTCACTCGGCCTGCGCACTCCCTGCACGGCTCCTGTGCCTAACTTCACTTCTGAGTGAATGAGAACAAAGCTATCTAGTCTGAGTTTTCAGAGACAAACCTCTGAACTCTTTGTCAATGAACTCCTTGCGGACAATTCAACTGCACTCCTTGCAGGAACTCTTGCTCAGATAGAGAAACAATTGAAATTTATTTATTTTACTCTCTCTCTCTCAGATTTCAGACATTCAACAAGAAATCATTCATACATAGCATAAAAACAAATGTACAGTAGAAAGAGTAAAATAACCATGAGCATAACATTCAATATACATACACAGAGAACAAACACGACGCCATGAATTTGAATCAAAGCTTTCTCTATTAATTCAAATCTCTGTACATGGGTGTCTTCAAATTTTAGTTCTCCCTTCTCAACTTTGTATGCTCTTCACTCTAATGTTACAATACACAATGACGGTGTCTATATCCCGTTTCCCTCTTGCACTCTAAAAACTGTCTAATCTAACATTCAATTCTATCTACAACTACTATAAATGACTTCTACCTACTAAGGACGAGAGCGAATTGCTCAAGGTCCATTTACATTTTACAAGTGTGCTTTCACTTGATGGCTTCATTAATATTTTAAGACATTTTCAAAATTTGTGTTGGGCATTTTTCCAGCTGTCCGTTGTCTCCGCGCTGGCTCGCTTGAGATGCTCCTGCATCACTTAGTAGTTAAAATCACTTGTTTTGGACATGTTTAGTCTGAAATTCATATTTTTCTTTCCCTACTTAGTCCTAGTAGTATCATAGCCTAGCTAGGGGGTGGTGTCCACTTTTCATAGTGGCATAGTGGTCTTACTATGAATGGGTGGAAATCACTCACTCCATTGGTTGTTTGTTTTGCAACATTCAAAAGATAAATTTATAAATCTGTTATATATATATATAATTGTTTCTTGATTTGTTCTTTAATTAAAATATGGGTCAACCTAACTCCTTGGAGAGTCAAGATTATTTTTTGGTTAAACGTATCGGTAGAGATTTATTTGTGAAAAAATACTTTCTTTACCTCTCTAATTCATAATTTATATTACAACATCTCTCGGCATTGTCTCTAATTCATGACTTTCGACAATTATAAGAACTTGTCTCCTAGTCAATATTTGATTCTCCTTCATGAATCTTTCATTTTAAATGAAAGGGGATGCCTAGATTGGAATCAATATATATTTCCATCTCTTAGCATATTTAAAAAAATGAAAGAAAACAATCTATACTCTAGTGGAATTCATAGCTTAGCACATATGTTCAATGGTGGTCCTCAAGACATCTTAGGGATGTCCTTCTAGAAAAGAAATAAACATAAAATGTTTGAGCATCTTCTTCCATACTGGTCAGTAACAATGAAATTCCTCAAGAATAAAGTTGTTTGACTTGAGTATTCCTTAAAATGGAGTGGAAATCGTGTTGATGGTAAATACGCTGAAGTCCAACTATTTTTTCCATAATTGAGTATGTGAACTTCCGTTCACTTTGTGAGTTGGCTACTATAAATCTTCATTATAATAGATTTTGAGCACAACCAATAAATCTTCATTATAATAGATTTTGAGCACAACCAAAATAATGTGTATCCAATTCTATTGTAGAAAGGGTATGAATTTAGTTTTAATGTATAATTTTCATGCGCATAACCCATTTGAACATCCTTATCACCACATTTCCTTAGGCTCAATAGTTTTACCCATTACCTTTCTTTGGATGCTTTTGAATACTTGAGAAATGCATATTTAATTCCATTCTAGATGTTTTCCTTGTTGAATTGTGTTTTACCACTCATTTCGATAGAAAAACTCACACTGGTTTAGTGCAAGTATGCTTGCAAAAGACTAATACATTATATTAGTTTGTGGTTGGACTATTTCAATTATTTCAAGATTATAATTGATTAAGCTCCAAATTTTCCATTGGCATTGAAAACAGCCACACTTGAACTTAGATTTTCAATTAATCTTATTTTTGGGAACAAATATTGGATCTAAATATGGGAACAAATACAACCACAGTACGAGACTAAATAATAGGTTTTTGAAATTTTGTATCTATCTTTGCCTTTCGATAAAATCATTTGTAGATTTGCTACGTGTAACATCCCTGTATATGGGTATCCATTCACTTATGTTTTTGGTCATTGGTTCAGCAACCTCTGTAAAAACTATAGCTATCTGACACAAATCCTCTCAAGGAACAAATACAACAGATAGGATGTATTCATCCTTTACCAGTGCAAAACAAGTGGATAATGTGGTTGCATTTTAGATTGATTATTTTATTTCTGGACTTGTACCCTATCGAGATGCTCTTCTTATTCATACATAACAGGGAGGATGGAGAAAAGGAAGTTGGTAAAGGCACGCCATCATGGCAGGCAAGATGTCACAAACCGCGTACACATTGTGACTTTGAAAATTGAAGATCTAGCAATACTGAACTCTCTATCTATCATTTTGAGCATTATAAGGCCATGGATTATGGGCTTACACATGCTCCTTTCTCAAGGAGTGGTAGTGTAGAAACGAAGTAGATTGCTTGAGATGAAACGATATACTATATTGTTTCTCCTAAAGATATAATCATTGTGAAGCCTCGGAATGTAGATGAAAAATAACATGGATTATTCAACATAACTAGCATGACAAAGCATTAGCTGCAATTGAAGCAGGACCTGGCCTTGACTTTCAGATCGTTTTTTAAGTTGTAATAAATGGATGCGTTCATTCTTTCAATAGATATATCATGTATGTTGATTTAGTTTCTAATTCTCTGCATCTTTTTGACTTTGCATAACTGCATAAGAACAAAACAAAAATATTAGAATATCCAATAGTTACTCACATGTGAAAGAATCTAATTATGGATACCATATGCTTCATAATTCATTGTAAGTAAGAATATGATGAGCGATAGCATTCCCAATCAGATGCAAAGACAATAATATATTGCAACCATACCAGAAATGCCTCATATCAATTGAGAAATGCAGTTAGGGTGATCAATTTTTTCCAGAGTTTCCAAGATGAAGGTTCAATGGAGACATAGCCCAAAATTGTTCTTAAACACCGTGTGTTATTATCCACACTCAGAACGATAAGTTGCATTAGGGTAATTTTTATCAAGGTTTAGTATTTGGACTTTTTGTCAATGGTATCTTTATATTTACATCTAAAGGTGTACATCTATTGACAATGGGCACATTTAATAGGTTTTTAGATTTTAATACATTTTCTATGGACGAGATTAAATATGCCTAGAATATTCTTAGTAGTCACAATAAATGAATGGCTCTGATTTCATCCATTAACTTCTGAGCTGTTATAAAGACATTCGTTTATATGTTTAGGTTTATATGTTTACTTTTTTACATTTACTTAATCGTGTTTAAAAATCACTGTGTTCACTAACTTATTGCCACCTCTACTTGATTAAAAAATATTAAGGTGGCATCCGTTTATATGTTTACTTTTTTACATTTACCTAATCGTGTTTAAAAATTATTGTGTTCACTAACTTATTGTCACATCTACTTGATTAAAAACATTCTTAACATTTATGTGTTGGCATCACCAGTGGTCGCCAGTCGAAAGTTTAACAGCTATAAACGCCTTTCACCATTCACCAGCCGCGAGTTAGCGGCTATGCTAGTTATAGATATGTTACTTTATATTTATAGGTATATTACAATTGGTATTAATGATGATGGTGTATATATATGTGGGGAATATTGTATTTCCCTTCTATAAATAATGATGGGATTTAATTTAGTGAACAGGTGTTAGCTTTATTTATATTTTGTATTTTTCCATTTTATATAATTATTTTCAAATAGGAAGTTAGAA
>JZKD02S0469582.1:537911-558188 GCA_000966675.3 Picea glauca
CATAAAGGTTATACTACAATGAATTATGTAGTTTAAAACATAACCTTGATAACAGAGTGATTAAATTCTCATAATCAAAGTAAAGTAATCACAACATAATTCAAAAGATAATGTTACATAAAGTCTATACTAGAATGAATTATGTAATTTAAAACATAACCTTGATAACAGCGTGATTACATTCTCATAATCAAAGTAAAGTAATCACAACATAACTAACGTCATATATAAAACCATCAATTCTACAATAACCAAGTAGTGGAGTTTCTGGTACAACACAAGGACTATTATGGAAGCTTATTGATGATGGAGTCATCAAAGCTACACTTTTTAGTGGCGGTCATGGTGGAAATAACAATGCTTTTATCATTTCTCGATCTCACTAAATTAATCATGCATTTTAAGTATGACAAAGCTTTTAAAACATAGTGGTGGTCATGGTGGAAATAAGGAAGCTTGTATCATCTCTTGATTTCACTAAATTGATCATGCATTTCATCCACAACAAATCTTTTAAAACTGAAAAATAGAGTGAGAGGTCACCACAAAATGGAAACATATTGACATCATATTCATCAAAACTAAGTTGCAAAGAACTAAAATTTATGCAATTAGCAATATCATAATCATTGTTTATGTCTACAACGAATTAAAATTAAAGAGAAGCATAAACCATTATTTTTATATCCACAACCAATTAAAATGGAAGAGAACTATTAACCATTATTTTTTATTGTAACACTTACGAAAGTTAAGCATAATTACTATCAAAACTATTCTTAGGGTCCTACCCTCATCTCCTTATATTTTTTATTGTAACACTTAAGAAAGTTAAGCATAATTGCCATCAAAACTATTGTTAGGGTCCTACCCTAACCCCCTTATTTTTGGTGGCATAGTAGTTAGTTAGTTATTGTGTGTATCCATACTCTATGAATAATGTAAACTATAGTAATAGTTAGTTATTCATTGTAAAGAGGGTCCACTTTATAAATCGCACTAGGTATTTGGTACCCATTTATGTCGGGACCACAAGTAGTTAGGGTTTTTTCTATGTAAAATCTATTTAAATAGCTAGGATTGAATATGATGTCTTGTCTTGTGTCATGTATTTGAAGCTCTACTCAGTAGAAGGTAGCCCCACCTTAGGAGGCAAGTCAACATTGCATTCTTCTTTTCATTATTAATATTGAAGGGTCTCTTTGTACTTTATTTATTATTGTCTCCTATTCTTGGTTAATTTCCAATTATATTCTTTGTATACATGGTTTCATTTCATTCTTAAAGGGTTAAGGGACACCACAATTGGTATCATAGTTGTTTCCTGAGCCAACACGTGAATTGCTTTTTAGACTAGAGACCAATATATTTAAATAACAAATGATGTGTCAATAAGCGGGCCAAACCCAAACCTTTATAGTTTGCCAATGAGACTCCTAACTCTTTTCACCCAAGGGGAATTTGGTCTTTGGTGGTCCCATGGTTCAAACTCGGAACATGGATCACTCTAAAAAGACTAACTAGTCACATCGGACTAGGACCAATCCTCTTAGAGCACATCACTACAATAATTAGTTTCCATCCTTGCAACTACATTTTGACAGGTACAAGAAGCAATGAAAAAACAAACCAACCTCTTGATAGTCATAGAAGCATGTGTGGGTCTTCATTTAAGTTTTTCCACACATTGAACCAACCAAATAGGCATTCACATCCTCAAAAGTACAAGAGACACCTGGATGTTTCATAATAATCACGAGACCATAGTCCAAGATCACAATTCATGGCTCCATTTTCCAAAGGTGGAAATGAAAAAAATTGACGGGTTGGACCCTTCAGGGTGGGTTACCCAAATGTAACAGTATTTCTCTCTCCATGGATAAAATTGATGAACTACAAAAACTGCATGTGGGGGTATTATATTTGGATGTTGAATGCTAGTAGTGGTTGCAATGGTATAGGAAGGATTATAAACGCTACATTGCATGGACCCATTTTTTTCAAATACTCTCTACCTATTTTTAGTGTGACACTCACCATATGGGATGCCTAACAATATTACACCAAAAAAATACAATTATTTAATATATCACTGCATTTGAGCAATTATCTATTCACACAGAGGGCCAATTTGATTTATTTTGTAAATAATGTTTCATTATCACTCTCAAGGATGAAATGGAAGAACATTTCATGATGCATCACCCACAAACATGGTTGGAAGATTGTGACAATTCCAAAGAAGTTGATATAGTGATCAATTGAAAATTGAAGAGACCTTTATTCAACACTTGGCCTAACCCCCTAATGGAAACTACTCCTAACCCCTCTATCTCACAATCAATCCTCATCCACAAATTATTTCCAAAAGCGATGGTAGAATTACAACTCCTCCATCTTTGCTATAATTTTGATGTAATTCAAATGGAACAAATGTTTTAACAATAGAAATTATTTCAAATGGATGTGTCTCAACATAAATACTCATAGGACATTTCATTGGACACTACACTTGAACAATATTTTGAAGATAGCACACCCTCTATGAAAGAGGAAGACCCCTTGCAAGATCCTCCTGAGGAACCTGATAGTTCTCTCCATGCCCTCTCTAGTTTCTAATGCCACAAACCTTGAAATTAATTCGCTACATTAACAACCACAAAATGATTGTGTTGATTGATAGTTGTATCATTTTTTTTTTATCCATATGATAATGGCACAAGACACCCATTGGTATGTATTCCCCATCTCTAATTTTAAAATTATGATTGTTAATGGTGGTACGATGAAATGCGGGGGAAATGTGAAAATATGAGGCTACAAATGGGAGAGTATGATCTCAAAACACACATGTTTTCCACTGAATTGGGTGGTTGTGACATAGTTCTTGGGGAAGAATGGATACATAATTTGGGACTAGTCACCATGGATTTCAAGGAATTGTACATGTGATTCACATAGGAAGAGAAGAAACATACCATCATGGGGATTACCTCTAGTTCCAATGAAATTATAACTTCTCATCATATGGAGATTTTTTTGAATAACTTCCACACAATTATTCTTGCACAATTCAATTCCATATGAGTCGTCGACACCACACCACCAAAAAATCACCCAAATTTGTAATTGGTTTTCTCTAAGAACCAACACATCTTTGAATTACCATGTTCTTTACCACCTTCATGTGGGGAAAATAACCATGGTATTACCCTCATTCTAGGAAGTCATCTTCCTAATGCAATTCCTTATAGGCACCCTTTTGCACAAAAAAATTAAATTGAAAAAATCATTCAGGAATTGTTGGAGGTGGGAGTCATTCATCCCACCACTCGCCTGTATTCATCACTCGTGGTTATGGTATTAAAGAAGGAAGGTACTTGGTGCATGTGTCCTGATTTTCAATCTCTCAATAAGTTGAAAATGAAGGAGAAATTTCTTATTCCATTTATTGATAAACTCTTGGATGAAATCAATGGAGCCCATTTTTTCACAAATTTATACCTTCTCTCACGTTACCAACAAATTAGGATGAAAGAAGAAGACATTCATAAGACAAATTTTCATACACATGAATTTCGTTACGAGTTTTTAGTGATACCTTTTGATCTTTGCAATGCTCCATCAACCTTCCAGAGCCTCATGAATTGGATATTTGGGCCCTTCCTTTGCAATTTTGTGCTAGTATTCTTTGACAATATTTTGATCTATAACAAGACATGTGAATCACACATCAAGAACATTCATAATACTTTGCAACTCCTATAGAACAACCAATTATTTGTAAAATGATCCAAATTTTATTTTTGGGTTTCATAGGTTCAATATTTGTGTCACATTGTTATCCACGAGGGAGTACGAGTTGATGCAAAGAAAGTTGCATCTATGAAATATTTTCCACATTCTAAAACCTTGAAGATATTGAGAGGATTCTTAGGCCAGGTTACAATATAGTAAAAGAAATTTGGGAAAATTTATGGAAAAATTACATCTCCCTTAACCTTTCTTCTAAAGAAGAATGCCTTTGTTTGGAATGATTTTGCGCAACAAGCCTTCTCAACTTTAAAATATGTCATGTGCAAGAATCCAGTCTTACTAGTATCATGTTTTACTAAGACACTTTTCTTGGAATTTGATGCCTCTGGCCGAGGTCTTGGAGCAATAAATATGTGAGAAGGGAACCCCTTATAACTCAAAAATAAACAATTATGTGACCACAACTTACATATGAGAAAGAAATGATGGCCATCCTACATGTTCTAGATACCCTGTGCCCATACTGTCTTGAGAGATGTTTCCATATAATATTGATCATCACAATAGAAAGTACCTTTTTGAAAAAACATTGTCCTCACTAAAGGAACATGAGTTTCCTAGCAAGCTACAAGGGTATGACTATGAGATTATCTATAATAAAAGTAAATAAAATGTGGTTAATGATTCCTTATATTGGCAATTTTAGGACAATGGATCCTTGTTTTCCTTATATTCATAAGTTTTATGTTAGTTGTATGATGCCCATATTGAATGGGTGACAAATAAAAATACCCATCAACTCATCTAAAGACTTTAGCATGATCCCACCCTGCCTAAGCGATATACATGGTATCTCGATACACTGCGATATAAATGACACATTGTTCTAGTAAACAATTCATCCTTAAAACAAAGAATATTAGAGGAATCGAATTCATCACCTATAGTTGGTCAATCTAGATTTCATAAAACATATGAACGTACTAAGCGCTCATTCTTTTGGGAGGGCATGCTCAATGACATTAAGGATTTTTTGGACATTTGTGATACATGCCAAACAAAAAGGGGATATAGAAAAGACACCAAGCCTATTGCAACCAATTATAATCCATACACACATGTCGAGAGACATAAATATGGATTTTATTGTGGGAATTCCAATAGTAGGCAACAAATCTAAGATCTTGGTGGTAGTTGACCATCTATCCAATTATTCTCATTTTTGTTACCTCACCCACCCATTTACTGCCTTTGTTTCCCAAGTCCTTCTTGATCAAATTCTCGAGCTACATGGCATGCCTACTTCCATTGTATTAGATCAAGACACTACTTTTACTAGAAATTTTGGCAGGAACTATTTAAAATATAAAGTATCTAGCTAAATATGAGCACAATATATCACCCCTAAACACATTTTCAAACTGAAATAGTCAATAAGTTCCTTGAAACCTATTTATGATGCTTCGCTTATGAAGCTTTATACCAATGGGTACAATGGATTCCACTTGCATAATGGCGGTACAATACCACATATCATAGAGCTACAAAAATGACCACATTTGATGTAGTTTATGGAAAAAAAACTTTGTTAATCACGTCATATTGATCGGGCACTTTAAACGTTCAAGTAGTGGATCATACACTCCATACTAGAGAAGTCATTCTCCACATATTAAAGGACAACCTTGTAATGGCCCAATACTTAATGAACAACAAGCAGATCAACATCTCTAAGAATATTCCTTTTTAGTCGAGGATATGGTGTTTCCCATACTTCAACCATATAAACAATCATCATTGAAAGAAAAAACACCCAAAAAATTAGCACCCAAGTTCTATGAACCATATGAAATTCTTTAGCATATCGGACAAGTGGCTTACAAACTATCTCTTCAATTCCACTCTAATATTATCCAATCTTTCATGTGACCTATTTAAAAAAGGTAGTAGGATAAAAGTGAAAGGTGCAAACTAGCCTACAAGAAATTGAAAAAAAAGTATCAATTTGGATTCATTTGACAACAATTTTAGATAGCAAAGAGCAACAATTACGTTAGTGCATGATCCATGAAGTATTGATCTAGTGGAAAGACATGCCACCTAAATATGCCACATGAGAACCAACCTCGATTTTTCATCAATTTCCTCATCACCATCCTCGAGGACAATGTTGTTTTTTAAATGGAAGGGCATGTTAGGGTCCTACCCAAACCTTCCTACTTTGGGCGACATAGTAGATAATTAGTTATTGTATTAAAACATACTCTTTGATAATTCCAATGGATAGTAGTAGTTAGCTTTTCAATGTAGATATGGTCAACTTTATAAGGCCCATTAGGTAGTTGGTACCCATTTATGATGGGACCACAAGTAATTAGGGATTTTCTATGTAAAATATATGTATGGATATAAGAGTGAATAAAATGTCTTCTCTTGTGTCATGCATTTGGAGCTCTGTTGAGTGGAAGGTCACCCCACCTTAAGAGGCAAGTTAACACTACCCTCTTAGTTTCATTATTAATATTCAAGGGTGTCTTTGTAGTTTCTATCTTATTGTCTCTCGTTCTTGTTAATTTTCAATTATATTCTCTATATACGTGGTTACATTTCATTGTTCAATGGTTAAGGAACAACACAATTATACACAAATGAATAAAAATATACAACTAAGTAACTTGAAGTGAGATGTAGATTCAACTTCCCCTCTCACTATAGTGTAGAATGTATTTTACATTAACACAACAAACAAATTGGTTTTATTGTAAATATCATGCAATTTTAATTTTTTTGATAATGAGATTCAAATTGAACCAATGTTTAGGTTAGCACTAAGGAATGATGTTGATGGAAAGATAATAATATGAAATAATGTATTAGTGATCAAAAGGTAAACATTAAACTTAGAAACACTAATATCATGATAGATTAATATCTTAGATCTAATGAGTTTAGAGGGAATGGAATTTACAACCCTCTTAACATAATACCATTCTATTAGTTCAAGTCTACTGCATCAAACCTTACATCCATATAGTGATTTGGAACATATAACTATGTGGAGAAGTTGATTTTAGACCATACATCTGGAAGATGAGAGCAATATCTTTCCAAAAAGTATAAAGAAACATAATTGTTGTTCATTTAGATTTGACAATTTGATAAACATGTCTATAAATAAGCATAAAATGTAATAATACTATTATTTTCCCCTTTTAATAAAAATGAATGCAAATTTTTTTTCAAATGTAGTAATGTCATTGTTTTTCTTTTATAATAAAGATAAAAATGAATGTAATTTTTTTTTTTTAACTTAAAATTCATAACTTCAAATGTTTTATATTAAATTTTAATCCATGGAAATCATATAAGCTAATTAGAATTTGAGACTAGCTTTACAAAGCTTTATTGGTGTGAGTCATATGCAACTATCTTTACAAAACTTTATTGGTGTGAGTCATATACAATTATCTTTACAAAATTTCATTGGTGTGAGTCATATGCAACTATCTTTACAAAACTTCATTGGTGTGAGTCATAAGGATGATATCACATGCAAAGATACTAATAATAATGATAATAATGATGACGATATTTTAAATAGTATATAAATTATTTATGTAATTTTTTTATATATAAATAGAAAAGAATAAAGATATATGAAATTTTCTTTAATATTAATATCATTGTGAAAGTAAGAAATATAATTTGTGTTAACATTCATTATACTTAAAACCATTTTATATATACAAAAAATAGTATTGAATGTTTTTAGAGTAACAATTTATATAGAATAAAAATAATATTAAATGATTTTAGAATAATAATAGATTTTATTTTACCTCATATGGATTTATGGTAGTTTATATATATATGTATTTTTTTTTTTATGGTTTTTTTTATCATAATAATATTTGACAACATCTTCTCCTTACTACATTCTAAAACACCAAACCACCCCTACTTTCAATGCATTAAATTTCAAAATTAATATATAAAATATAATTTAATGATTCCCTATATACATCTTACCTCTTTACATAGAATCTATTAACCTTTATTGTTTTAGAATATAAATTAAGTCAAAATACCTAAACATAATGGATTTCAAAATTAACTTATTGTCAAATTTTTAAACTAAAATAAATATTTTAGAATGTAAATTCATTCAAAAATATCTAAACATAATGGTTTTGAAATTTAATGTATTCTTAATTTTTAAAACTAAAATAAATGATATTATACATAATGGTTTTGAAATTTAATGTATTCTTAATTTTTAAAACTAAAATAAATGATATTATAGTATGATAAACATACGAAAATACAATCTACAAAAATTATATAATCAACCTTTTACACTAAGTATTCTACTGCAAAATACGCCCCCCACACACATATATAACACACATATATATGGCAACCCTCTTAAACACATATCATAAACCTAAAATAATTGTTAAATACAATCCCATATATATATATATATATATATATGGCAACCCTCTTAAACACATATCATAAACATAAAATAATTGTTAAATACAATCATGGTGAGTTCAACATTTTCTTCTTAAACAAATACCATAAACATAAAAATAATTGTTAAATACAATCATGGCTAGTTAAACATTTTCTTTATTGTATTCTCTAACAGGTTTCCCATGTGCTTTCATCCGGATTATGCTTACAACCTTCTGATTCTAAGAATTGTGGACCTGTCTAAAATCTTGTGATTATCCTCCTGATTGAAATGATCGTGAACCCAGATTTGCTTAGTCTTTTATATAAAAATTCCAAAATAATAGTAAAGCCTAGTCTAATGCATAGACACGAACAGAAAGAATACAGTCCATGTGGTGGCCAGTTATTTTACGTACGTCCAAAGTCATTTTGCACGCAATTTGGAAAATATTTGCCATCCAGACATGCCATGTGGAATGTCTATGCTATAGATGGTTTTGATTGAGAATATATATATATACTAGAAGCTGGAGAATCATTTGAGATATTATTCACACCAGAAGAGGAGTGATGCGAGGAGAGGCCAACTCGCCAGGCGTTTTGTGAGCAACCAGGTAGGACACGTGAAGTGCAAACCAAGCAAGAACAGTATATACCGAATGAATGATCGTTGTCCATGAAATTATAGCATTGGCGATCATATCAGTTGGGGATACATGGCCCCCATTGGAATGCGACTGGGTTTACTGCTATGCCTTCTATTGGCGTGTCTTCTCGGCTCTTCCAACTCTTTGGTAATCATATTCATGTTTTTAAATCATTTGCTAGCTTAATCATTCCAATTTCAAAACAGTATTGATTTAAAGGATCTCTAAGGTCTAATCTGCCATGTCATGCCATGCTATTTACTGTTACTAGAATGTTATTGAATTATGTTGTTGTTGTGGGAGTGCAGAACGAATGTAGCCATGGGTGCGAGTCGAAATTCTGTAGAGGTCTTCCTCGTGACTTTTCATTTCTGTGACTTTTGGGGGAGCATTTGGAGTATCATGGAATACGGTATTTATATTAACGTGTGATCATTTTCTAATGGCAGAGGCCCCGATTCTGAGGTATGGGCGATACTGCGGAATGTTTTACACTGGATGCCATGGAGAAGCTCCCTGCGATGGGCTGGACAGCTGCTGCAAAGATCATGACTATTGCATCACCCGCACCGGCAATTATCTCAACGTCCAGTGCAATCAGAAGCTGCTGGACTGCCTCAGCGCGTACCGTAGTTCTGGACAACCTCAGTTCCATGGCGCCAAGTGTCGCAGCCAGACGGTGGTGAGTACCATCGACTCCGCCATCAAGACAGGTGTGTGGATTGGAAGATGGATACCGCCCGAAGCCGCCCAAAACTCCTCGTCCGCCTCTGTAGGTGTTAATCGCCCCTGATAAAGTTCTAGGTTGACATACAATTTCAGCGTGATTAGTATTGTTATATAAAGCAGTAGCTTGTTATTAGGGTTTCTATATAAAGCAGTAGCGTCTTATTAGGGTTTTATATGAAGCCTTATCGTGCAAATTATTTTGACACCGTATTTAGATGATAGCCGCCATGGATCCTGTAAATTGGAGTAGAGAGCCAAGAAGTATATTGGAGTAGATCCAAGAAGTGCATTAGAGACGGTCTTTTCGTGATTGGTTCACTGGATTATAAATATGCAGCGTCGTAGTTTGATAATTGTGCATGGAGTATTTTCATTTAAATTATTTTTATTTTATTGTAATAGATATGATGTTTATGATAATTTAAGAATTATATTTTTAATTATATATATATATATATATATTGAGTGGGTTTAATGGTTAAGAACATGTATTTCTTTGTAAGATATTACAAGTTCAAATTTATCAGTCAAAGTAGTTGGGTCTAGGGGGTCTCATACGCCAATGTCTTGATGAGTTTGAGTAATTTGGAAAATGTTATCATGCTCTAATCTCTATGTTTAACATACCTTGATTGGTGTTGTGCAGTAATTTGTGGAGAATGAGATGTTTCTCTATTGTCCATGTGATGGGCATACTTCTTATTAAAATAGTGCTTTCATATCAAAACAAAGTTATATAGTATTTTTGTGAGAAAATGTGGTGTGATAAAGAGTTAGAGGGAAAAAGAAAATTAATATATTTTTGGATAATCAACTCTAATATAAAAAATAAAAAATATATTTTGTTTTAACTAATGTAAAAAAGAAAATAAAAATTGTTAAAATAAAAACAAATTCTCATATGCTTCCTTAAAATGTCTATCTTATACTCAAATTTATCTCAATTTGAAAGTCACACTAATAACCTTCCTATCCTTTTAACTCAACAAAACTATGGTGACCTTGGAACCCTCCTCTTAATACTTTTTGATAACATAAATAAAATTTTAATGAATTTCAAGTAGATCAATTAGATCTTAATGGATGATAATAATCATAATCATCATCAATATTCAAGGTTCACAAATTATAAGAAATAAGACCTTAGTTTAATTTTAAATCCAACTTATATTTTAAGAGGAGTGAGTATAGTCTTACTTTTATTTATATATTTAAAAAATTAGTAAGTTAATTTATGGAAAAAATCAAGTTTGATAAGAGTTTCATTATGATTCCAATACTTTTAAAGATTTTACAAAATTTTGAATCAATTAAAATACAATAATTTTATTCATAATGAACAATATTTTTAAAGATTTTACAAAATTTTGAATCAATTAAAATATCATAATTTTTATTTTTTTTATCTTTACACTTGCATAATAAAAAAATTACCAAAAACATAAATACTTGTTTTAGAAAATTGATTAAATCAGAATTTTAATTTTTTATCATTAAACTTCGAAAATAAAAAAACTACTAAAAAATTAAATAATTGTTTTAAAAAATTGATTATGTACATCTTATTATTGACTTATCTTGTTGGATGGTTAAAAGTATATGTTTCCTCCTTCTAAGTCATAGTTTCAAAATAAGAAAAAAATAGAAAAATAGTGTATAGTAAAGTCATTGCAAGAAAGGAAGGAAGTTTGGGTTCTCCCCCGCACTCCCTGTTCTCCTGCAGGCCGCTGGCCTTGTTGTCGCCTGCCCTCCCCTTCCTCTAGCACACCTGTAGCAGCTCCCCCTGCAGGCTTGGATCAACTCCAATGGCGCCCCCCTCGTTCTCTTCAAAGCAAGGAGGCGCCCCTCCTGGTGCAGTTGCGGCGGTGGATGTTGGCCTCCCTCCTTTGGCCGCGGCTCTCTCTTCTGGGCGGCCCTCTCACGCAAACACTCTCCCTCGTGCTCTGGCGGTAGTGATCTCAGAAAGTTTCACTCTAGTTCCGGCCTCCTCCTTTAAAGAGGTGGTTTCATGCCATGATACTCTCTTTGGTCTGCATGCAGGGCCCCTGAGGTTACCTCTCATCAAGGCCACCCATTTGGACTACATGCAGGAGTTCTAGAAGCCCCGACAGTTTCCATTCAAATGTCGACAGAAGTCTTGACTCATGCTGGTCATTACAGCAGACACACTTTAGTTTGCAGTTTTAACGGTTACTCACCCAATTTGTCGGATCTTCTCTCCTAGATCACTTCCGAATGGTACCCGCTCTTAGAGGGAGAAGTCATTACCTGTCCCTATGCAAAAGGGTATTTTGTGGCAATTTTCGAATCTACAAGCGATAGAGACAAGGTGTTTAACTCCGGGTTGTGGTTCTGGGGCAGAGCAGGCCTTTCCTTGCAATTATGGACCCCTGCCTTCGACCCTTCCACAGATTGTATCTCTTCAGCTCTAGTCTGGTTGAGACTTCCTTACTTTCCCCTGCATTTCTAGGGGGATGAGACTCTTAAACATATTGGCAATGGCCTCGATAAGTTCCTCTGTAGAAGTCCAGACTCCAAGCCAACCCTCTCCCCCTTCGCTCGAATCTATGTTGAAATGGATTTCTCCAAAGCTTTCCTGGATGAAATAATCCTTCAAGGCAAGGACTACTCAAGGACCCAAATCCTTGACTATGAGAATCTCAGTTTCAGGTGTAGGACCTGCTTTGAAACGAGGCACTTAGCCCGTAGCTGTGGAAAATCACCCGGGAAAATAAGGACATCAAAAAGACAAAGACCTACCTGGAGGACGGGAGCACCAATGGAACCGCGCTCTGAAATCAAGGCCCAGGAAGTGGCAGAAGAAGCAAAAGATGAAGCTGAAATCAAAACCCCTACTAAGGGGAAAACTCAGGCATAAACCACTCCCAAGTCGCCCACTCAGCCAGAGCCCCAGACCTCATGCTGGGAAGACCTAGCTGATGAGGAAGTCCCTCTAGCCCCAAGGGGAAGTCAATCTATGGACCAAAGCATTGAATGGAAAATGGTGTCAAAAAGGAAAAAAAAAATTCCGGCAAGAAATGATGTGATGACGCGAAGTTGTTCGGGCTCGCTGAAATAGTTTTATTTTCACGAATTTACTGAGTTAGGATCTTTAGGCAATGGTTTTCCATTTTTCAAGAAAATATTTATCAATGTATCGAACCTAGTGGCATGTCCACTGTTATTAATACAAAATTCCATGAACTGTTTCTGTCAAAAAAAAAAAAAAATCATTGCAAGAAAGAGATCTCTTATCTCACAAACAAGAAAATCTGATATAACAAGTAAATTATTCACTTAAATACCTGAAATGTGTTGTTCACCATATCTAATAAATATGAGTCAATGTTATGACACTACTTGTCACATATTAAAAAAGTTTACTGAATTTTAGCCACTAAATTTTTCCCATGGGATAATTTTTCATGATTTTTCTCCAAAAAGTATTTTCCATTTTTCATTTTTTGTAAGAACAATTTTCCCAAATTTTATAGGATAAAATTATTTTACAAAAAAATCACCAAAATTTTATAGAAATTATATAAAATCCTTAGAAATTTGAATATTTTTACAAAAATGTTACCAAACAATTTGGAGTTTCCATATTAGTAACTATAAGATTTTCCAAGGTTTCTACATTTTGAGATAAATTTATATATTTAAAATTATCCCCGTGGAATATAAACCTACAAACCTCTAATTTTTTGTTTTCATGTTTAATGAAATTATATAATCCTATAACATTAACTATGCATATAATGGGAATGGATATTTTTTGAAAATATTTATGCTATCTTGAAAAGATTAGTTCATTTGGAGATTATTTAATGCGACAAAAAGATCCATATAAGAGTATGAAAGAAAATTTGAGTGTCTCTCAATGGTGTTTAACCATTGCTTTAATACAATGGACTATGCATGCTTATTGGTAATGAGTTTTGGAGGTCACATGGTCGATTTAGAGGAAGTATCAAAACTTTTAAGTTTCAAGGAATAAAGGTTGGACATAATTTACTATTTTCAACATATTCTCTAAGATGTTGGAACATTTTTTTTTCCCATCCCAATGGATATTGTTAATAGGAAGGGCCATTCAATTTCCAATGTGAATTCTTTAATGGTAAGGATATTATTTTGAGAACTAAAAACTAGTAGCAAGAAGTTGCAACATACAAGACATTAAGGAAGTGGATCTACCTAAATAAAGAAACAAAGAAAGATAAAAAAAAACATTGAAAGGATAAATTAAAGATTACTCACTCAAGTGGGTGGTGGAATTAGACACTATCATACAATGAATCCCTTGCAATTTTTTTATGAAAGAGATCATGAATATCACAAGTACAAGGAGTTGATAATTTGAAAGAGAAAAAAAAAAGGTTGATAGATTAATAATTTTTAGCAGGGATTAACCGTGATGGGGGTGGAAAATATTGGGATCGGGTGGCCTACAAATATTTGTTAATCAACAAACAAAATGAAGCTGATAAACAATCACACACAACAAAACAGAAATGGGGGCAATGATACCCTTTATTTCTTTGTGGATAAAGGATTTTAGAAATCTCAAGAAGCTCCTCATGGGATTTTGCATTTAACCATGAGATATCTCATGAATTTCTAGGCATATGGAAAGCGAAACACTTGAGAAAACTACAAACGAATGGAATGGAAAGGGTATGTGTTTTCATAAATGAACAATATCCACCTTGACAACAATTTCATGATATGTTTCCCAACAAATCAAACAAATCACCTTCCTACCAGACAAGAGAAACTAAAGAACACTGCAACTTCTCTAACAACGCTAGTTGCATGAACATGTGTCCATATTTTGATTCATTATGGAACACTCCACCTCCAATGAATAAACATAACCAAAAAATAAATCGGTGCGGCCATTATAGGTGATACTAATGCTCCCTTGATACCAAAGAACCAATTTCCATTCTCTTTACTTGGGTTTTCTATGTGTCTACTAACAACACCAATTGCATGTAAAATATTTGAACATTCCCATCGCAAATATCAACCTTCCTACTAGCATACAATACACAAGACATATAACCCTTTTCTTCTTTGTTACCTAGGACATAAACCTGAAGAAATATTAGAATGGAAAGGCAAAAGGATATTTACTGGTTTCACATTATTCATACCAAATTTCATGAGTATTTTCTCCACATACTTTTTTTTTTATAACCAATTCTTACCATATTTCCTGTCTCCGTGTATTTCCATGCCCAAGATTTGTTTTAGATGCTACTAGATCCTTCCTATCAAATGTCCTAGCTAAGTGAACCATCATGTTGATCTCAGCCATGCTTTCGCTGGCTACAAGTATAACATATATCACCAAGATAACATGAATATATCATAAACACAATGGTTATACTCACTTCTTATACAATTTAGCTCACCATGAAGGAATCAAACATCTTGTACCATTATGTAGCATCCCTATCCCCAATGGGAAATTCCACACTAAATTTATGCATCTGATACCAATTTAATTAATAGTATGCCCCGCAGACTAAGGTCTAACTAACACATTAACACTAAGGTCAAGGTGCCAACTACTACAACTAGCCTACATTCTGTAACTTCCCACCACCTATCCCTATTGACATTATATTCAATGCTTGCATGCATCCTTCCTAACGTTGGGGAGTTTAGACCCATGGTCCATCCATAGTTAACCAACAAAAACACCTAGAGCATAGATATATTAATCCTTGGTAAAGGTTGAGTAAGGTATCACCTGAGATGCAAAGAGGATCAAAGAGACCATAAGGTCTCGTGACAGAGATGAAGGCTAAACAAAAAAATATCTATTGGGGCTAGCATTCATGCAACTCATAGCTAACAATTATTAGGACTAAGAAGTAAAACAATACACACACATATCTAGCTTATACATGATAGACATAGGATAGATTAGAATTTTCACATCTTTATTACCATATTCATTCCATTACGACAAATGTATGTATTAACAAGAGTATACATGATACCCATAAAAATTCATATCTTCATTTATAGAAATTCTTAGAAATAAAACACACTATGCAAGACACATTCTCTCAAGACTTAATACATATGAAAGACTCAGGAATATATTCAGAAGCATTACAATATTACAATAGGCTCAGAGCGATATTGATACAATCAACTCAAGGAGTCTCATATAAACATCTAGCTAGCCCCATTTATGATATAATTGCTTCCTTTTATAGTTTTGCTTGATTGGGAGGTATTTCTCTTTTTACTCTTATCCACTCGTTCAATTGATAAAACTTCCATACACGATTCTAGCACCTGACTAAAGTCATCATATCCTTGAGGAATTCAAGAAGTCTTAACTCATATTTTGTCAACTCCATTATCCCTTGTTTTTCTGGCAGTAATCATTCAATAGGATTTATTGATGATTCCTTTCTTGATTCTAGCATATGTCTTCTTCATTTATGGTACGGATCAAAACTAGGACCAACATGCATTTGATAATATTTTAGACATGTTGTACACTATAAAAACTCATTATATAACCCACTCTTTGTAATTATTCATGGATTACCTTAGGCGTGCACAAAACCTTTGGACTGAGCACGCACACCTTAAATTGTGGGCCTATGTAAAATGAAACCAAAACTTTGGGTGACAATAGGCCCCCACCACTATTACTTGGCTCATCCACAAGTTAATTGTTGCATGCAATCAAAGTGGAAAATTTGAGTAAGAGAAAATCATCATTCTTCAAAACAAGTTCTGATTGGGTTCGGGCTTGAGTAATAGAATATAATCTATGCAACATATAGTTGCAACCCAAACCAAATCCTAGAATGAATCAAGCAGGGTGCATGGTGAAATATGGATTTGGAGTGCATACATTTTGATGCTCAACGTGGAACCTTCACTAGTGTCTATGGAGGTCAATAAGGGATTTGTTTAAATCTTGCCATCAAATGTCGACCATTGAAGAGAAGTAATGCTCCATCAAGAGAGAGTATCTTTTGTTGTTTGTCTTTTTTTCCTAGGAGGACTAGATTGAGCTAGAAACCTCATCCTTTTTACTATTGGAGCGTTGAGGATCCATGACAATATGTGAAAATAGGGTGAGAAGCAACGAGAGTGTATATATTTGTTTTCCCCGAGATCCTTACTCGTGGAGGGGGATCCATGATGATGGATGAGAGTAGGGATTCTAGAGAGGAAAAGAGTAGTTTATTTTCCTATCGACAAATGGGGTTATGCATGGTGTTTTTTTAATCAGCTTTCAGATGAGAGAGTTGGTGAACAACCGCAAGTAAGAAACATAGTTTAGGGAACTGTGGGGTACTGTGTTGATTTTTCTAGGAAAGAAGGGGAAAGGAATCTACCAAGAAGTTGGTGATAGACTAGAAATCTACATTGAAGTGGAAATAAGAGGGTATTGACAGTCTGTTATGCCACACCATGACTAGGGAGAAAACAAAAAATTATGAAGGTGAGGAAACCAGGGGAAATACCAACAAGAGGATGAAGGAAGTTACAGGTGGGGGTGGTAGGGAATGGGGCATGGGGAATTTCTCTAGTGAGAGAGTCATGGGGGGGGGTCTATATTGAATATGGTCGGGAGGAGAGGAATAAATATTCAAGGAAGGGGATGGCTTGGAGAACATGTAGAACATGGTGGATAAATGAGACTCATGGGAATATTGATATGTCAAATTTGTTGTATTGGTGATTCTTGTTGGAGGATGTGATGGTATAACTAATTGTGTACTTGTGGCATGTGTGAACTTCCAAAATCAGATGATTTTCTCGTTCAGTGAACTAAATCACCAAGAAACTCCCTTGAGGACCACATCAAGTCAAGGCTATGACCTTGTACTTATAGAAACATATCAACCTTATTTGGAAATATGGAAAATATAAACAAATTGTCAATCTATCGAGTCCACCTGCATGACTCATGTTAATTTTATGTTGTCCAAAACATTATTTATATTGAATATGAGATGCATTACCTATTGTACAACCCACACTAAAACGCTTATGCCCACATTCAAAACTGAGAAAGGAGGGTAAATGATTGTTGACCCTAATGGGACATAGTACACCTTCAAATTGTTTCCATTAATGAGTCCCTTGAGAAGTTGTTCTTGTAGGATTTCCATCTTGGTGGAATCTTCTTCATTAATGCAGACTAGATGGAAAGGACCCAACAATTCCATGGGGAGCTTGCAAGTATGTTGTGAATATTTGTTTTCATATAATAATACCAAAGATCTAGGATGGAGAATTTTATGGTGCGTGTTATGGTCATGCCTTTCATTCTATCTAAAGTTATAAGCCTACTATGGAAACCACTTGGATGAAACCAACAACTATTATATCGTCCTCTAGTTCCATGAGCTCATCTAGCTTGTGATGACGATATTGATCATTGGTCAACTAAGTTTCTAGGGTGACCCAGAGGCTAGGAAAAACAAATTCTAGCGGCATGACTGCTTATTTTATATAGAACAGTATGAATGGTGTGTGCTTTGACATTTTTTTCACATAGTTTGATAGGCCCATAAAACTACATGATGCAGTGATCTTAGTCATCGCATTGCACATTAAAAACTTTTGTTAAAGTATGCTCTAAATTTTTATTAAAATATTCAAATGCACAATTGGCTTGAGGGTGATAGTGGTTTCTCTTATGGTGATGGATCATGAACTCCTAAGTGAGTTGTTGAATGGTCATATTTAAAAAATGTGACTCCTTGTCACTCAAAAATACCACTCTGGAGATGACATTCTGAAAAGTGAAGCATGGCATTATTTATGTTGTACAATCTTTGACTAGCATTGCTCTAGCGCATCTTGTGAGGTATTCAGTTGTTGTAATAATATATCATGCCCTTGTGTGATGCACAAGAGGATCAATGGGCCTAGAAAAATCTATTTCCCATTTGTTGAAGGGCTCTAGTGCAGTCATAGGAAATAAAGGAAGCTCATCTCTTCAGCAAGGCTTGCTAGCCCATTGACATACATCATAATGTTTGTAGTAGCCCTTAGTATCTGTAAAGAGGGAGAGACATATAATCCCTGCACACAAAACCTTGCACATTGTATCCTTACGAGCATTGTGGCCTCCAAAAATACCTTCGTGTGATTTGTATAGTGTCATCTAGACACCCTCACTAGGTTTTGTGCATTGAAAATGGGTGTCAAGGCATAAACATGGTCAAGGGGAAAACAAAAACATTGAACCCTAATTAAAATTTATTGAGCTCTAGCATCAGGAAAAACACCTACAAATGATGACGCAAGCCCTCTCGAACGAGTATTTAGCATCCAATTTGAATATTTATGATATTACAAGGTATTGGACATAATGGATGGGCCTCAGGTCCTTGACTATAGTTGAGGGAGGGAAAGAAGAGCCTCCAATGATAATACTTTATTATAAGGATTGAAAACCATGGATGAGTCATCAAACCAACACATATGATTATTGTAGGGTGGCATTTACCCTGAAAGTGGTATATAGACATCATGAATATGTTAGATGTGAACAAAAAATAATTATGAAGATCTAACCAAGGTCGAGAGAGTACAACAAGAGCCTTGTGCCCTAAATGAAGCTTCCCAAGATCAAGTTCCCATAGTAACATATATAACCAATGAAGCTTCTTAGGATATACAATTCCAAGAACAAATCCTTGAACCACCACACAATACCCCTATTGGGTATATTTTTCCTACCAAAGGGATATGGGCACAATGATTAAACCAAAACATAGTCCCTGGATAAGAAGTTTTCTTGGGCCGACAACAAGAATGGTTCTCGAAGCCATGTTAAGGTTTCATTTTTATCCAAGTGGGATATAGTCACCATGAGTAGGTTATTGCAGTAGAAATGGTTATGTAGGCCTAAAGATGGTCAGGGCGAAAAATAGGGGCTTAATCCCTAAATGAAACTTCTTGAGTTTAAGCACCATGGCTAGCAAAGAAAAACACTTGTATCTTAGGCCCTAAACATAGCTTATCAAGATTATTAGGATTTATTTAGGGCACAAGCCCCTTGTTGTATTCCCTTGGTCTTTAAGTTAATAAAGGTTATGGGAGGACAACAAGGGCCTTGTTCCTTGAAAAACAATTCTCAGAATAAATCACCATGGAAAACACCCACAACCCACAATGCATTCCCTCTTCTGTATATCTTTTGATTACAAGTGATTTACAAACGAACATAATGATGTTTTTAGCAATACTTGTGGGTTTTGGGGTAGCGATAGTGATCAAGGAAGGATACCGAGGGCCTTATCCATTGAGGGAATCTTCTTGGGCACAAACATGATGAAATTTTCATTAAAACACAACAAAGGACCATTCTATATTATCTTTCCCTCTAACTGGGATACGACATTGATTAATTCTTCTTGGTTAGAAGTGATGGGTCTAGAACCCTAAAACTTGTTCAAAAAGGAAAAAAGGGAATTACATTGAAAAATGAAGCTTCAATGCCTCAAGCAATGTGAACAAGGCCTCTAACCCCAACATACACCTTGAGTTTAAAAGTGGTGCTTCTTGTAACACCAGCTTTTTCTAGGACTAAAAAATTTACAACTATTTTGAAATCATGAGCTTGAGAGCTAGTACTCTTGCAACCAAAACCTTAAAATTAACCCCCACATAAAAACAAAGTCTT
>JZKD02S0469582.1:559237-593573 GCA_000966675.3 Picea glauca
TTTTTTAATTATGATTTCGATGATTTCAACAATTGGGTCTCTCTCTATATGACCACTTATTCATATAATATATTTATATATATTATATAAATGCTTTATTATGTTTGAAATGTGTTTTAATGCATTTTTTTTTTATCAATTATGGTTTCAATTTTTTTTTTTTAATTATGATTTCAATGATTTCAACAATTGGGTGTCTCTTTATATATGAACACTTATTCATATAATATACTTATATATACTATATAAAATAGTAAAAGAACATGAATTCTGAACAAATATTCTCTTCATACATAGGATATTGGGTTCCATGACCAAATATTCATTTGAGATAATATCAACATTCTTTACCAACATTTTATTCTCTCAAGAATCTAATATAAATAAAGCTCTCACAATTATGGAGTCGAGCCCATAATTTGTTAATTTTAACATAATAAATACTTAGGTTCTTGTTCCTCTGCATCCAATTGATGTCCTTATTATTTCGTTCTACCATTTTTTTTTAGTAATCTGGTTATTTTATGCTTGTTTTTTAATCACTTCATTATATACATAGATTTTTCAATATAATGGTGAAGATTGCTACTTTTCCCTATCTTATTTCATAAGGATATAATTATCTCATAAGAATATAATTTGTATAAAATAATATCCATTTCCTACTAATTAGGAACTCAATGCATCGATCTGGTATTACATCCAAGAAACAACAACTTCAAAATCTTGTCAGATACTCTATGAGTTATCAAATTCATGGAAGTGTGTGTAACCTTAAATTGTTCGACACATTCCGTTGTGGAAAAAGAAATGGTCTTCTATAAGGAACATTGGTCCAAGATATCCACCTCTAGTGCAAAAGAGCGTGTTGGTAGGGAGGAATTGAAGATATTTCTCAAAGGAAATGGAGTCTAAGGGCATGCTAGAGGAGAAGATAGGCTTAAGAATCAATTCGATGGAAGAACCGAGGTGGAGATGAGCCTTAAGATTGTTTAAAGAGGTAGCAACCTCTAATAAATCTTCAGGGTCACATAAGATTATGATCGAAGAGGCAAGGCCTCTAAGATATATTCAGGGTTGCATAAGATTACGATCGAAGAGACAAGGCCTCCAAGATATATTCAGGATCATATAAGATTATGATATAAGAGGAAAGGCCTCTATAATCTCTGAAGAGTCATAAAATATTATGATGATAGAACTCTTTATTCTATTATAAATAAATATTCTCTCCTTCCTATATTATTTCTCATTCCAAATACAACATATTTCAGGATAGAAGGGATTTGAACCCTTGACTTCATGGTATGGAAAGATGAAATCTAATCAAGTAAGCTACCAACCCATTTAATGATCCATAAGATCAATGTAAAGGTTGAGTAGAATTCATTATTGAATGCTTCACTCCCAAAAAAAAAAAAATCAACTCACACCATTTGATATATATAAAATCACATATATTGATATATAAAATCTTAGATCTTTGTTCATGATTTGGCTAGGACTTTGTTCTAGTAGAAAAATATTAGGTCGAGTTCAATTGATAGAAAAAAGTCAGTAGATTACAAGTGATCAATCATATCAAATTCAAATTTGATTACCTTCCATACTTCAAAAGAAGCATCTAGTTAAGAACTTCATTTACTATCTTTTTATGTGACTTCATTACCATCATGAGTAAGATCATGTCGTTCATTACCAGCTTATACACAATCTTATTGAAAAACCAAATTAGCTACTGCACTAGGTGCATTTCCAAAAGGCTCTCCCAAAGCTCCCCAACCAACCTATATTATGGAATCATCCCTAAATATATCAATGAGAGAAGGCATATTGCAAATGTGAATACCTCTTGAAGCCACGAGATGTTTTAAATATTATTTTTCTTATTGAAACCATGTATTGAGTTTTTGAAATTTCCAAAACATCCATACATATTATACATCCAAAAATTTAAAACAACATTATGACGCATTATGACGAACACTGAAAACTTGCACACTAAATAATTTTTAATTTTTAATTTTTTTTAGAAAAAACTTAAGGTGTGGGGTAATTTTCTTTTCTTTTTTATTGTTATTTTTCATTTAAATTTTTTAATTAAAATTTTATTTATAAAACATGGTTTTCTTTTTTTTAGGTTGTTTTGAACTTTTTTTTTTGTGTTTTTCCTTCTATTTTTATTTATTTATCCATTGTTTCCAAATATTACAATTTTAATCATGAAAAAAAAAAAAACGAAAAAAAGGGGGTGTTATTTGGAGAACCTCCTAATTTTATGTAGGGATTGATTTTAAGATTTTGGTTGCAAGGTAGTCATTGTCAAGGCCATGATTTAAAAAATGTTGTAATTTTTTTATCCCTGAAAAAAACAGGGGTGTTCTTGAGAGCACCACATTTCAATTCAATGGTTGATTTTAAGATTTTTGTTACAACAGTACCGGTCTTTAAGTCCACGACTTCCAAAAAGTTGCAATTTTGACCTAAAATGATGGTAATAGTGCCCATTTTCGCTTTTGGGGTCAATTTTTAGGTAAAATAGGTTTTCAACGCCATGGTTGCAAAATGTGGTAATTCTAACAACCACCTGACGCCATCCAAAAGAAAGGTTTCTATTGGTAACACCATTTTTTGAAATAAGGGTTTATTTTTGTGTCATTTACACAAAAATATGGGTTTCTAGGTTTAGAGTTCTCACTTTTTGGTCATAGTTCTCATTAAGTCAAGAACTATGTTCACAAGACATGCACATTTTTGTAACTATAATGCACATGCACTTTAATAACTAAAATTCATGCACGTTCCTATGAATTCGAAAAAACATATAAGATTGTCTCTTGTCCTCTATGTGTTTCATGAGTTAGCTATTTTAATTTTAGCTTTGAAGTGATGAACCTAATGGTTTTGATTGCATAAAAAAAAACACACTCATTTTTCCAATTCCCTATTGCTATCTTTATTTTCAATAAAAAATATAGTCCACACATTCATCACCTTTGAAACTGCACACACTTATTGAGATCTATATGCAGATTCCAATTTTTTTTTAGAAAAAATATTTTTTCACAAAAAAATATTTTTTTACATTTTTTATTTATTTTGATTTGTATATATTTCATAAATCTAAAATACATAGCTCTTTTGTTTCTATTGTAACTTTTTATTCCTTCGCCCATGTGAAAAACAAAATTTATGATGCACGAGTATAGACATAGACCTACACACTTTTAAAAAAATGATTCATTAGGTTAATATCCTCAAAATGACTTTTAACACTTGCCCTCATAATTTCAGAGCTTCATTAACTTTATTAATTTAATTAAATACAAAAATTAACATTAAACATATGCAAAAATAGTGGAGCACAAGAACCTACTATTATTTACAATTGTACATGTTTGTTTCAAGAAATTATGTTATTTATATACTAAATTAACCTCTTAACATAGGCATTTCCTTTATATTTTAGAGGAAAAACAATATACCACTCTTAGAGGAAGGTGAATTTTTTGAGTTGGCCAAATTCTGCATAAAATAAAACTATAAGAAACTAATTCGATTTCTTACATTTCATCTTTTTATACCATATTATGACACATAGTGCATGTACTTCTTATAATTCCTCCTAATCAACAAATTGTTAGTTTTCTATATTTCTATTACAATTAATGTGTGAGGAGAGGGAAGTGAGGTATTTTTTTCTTACTATACTTTGTTATCGCCTTGTGTGTGTGTGTGTGTCTTTTGGGTAACATATATGGAGCGAAAATTCTCGAGTACTTCCCTTCATTTTGAGGATGGTAGCTAGGGTAAACATTAAATTCTTCATGGCACAAGGCTAGGTGAACAACCTATGAACCACTAGGATTTGAACCCAAGTAGGGAGGGAAACAAACTTTTCTCAAAAATACTTGAGGTGCACCCAATTGATGTGTGTGTGTGTGAGAGAGAGAGAGAGAGTGTGTGTGTGTGTGCGTGCATGCACGCATGTGTCACACTACTACATATCAAGATTTGCAATCTTAAAAAATGGTTTTTACAGGTGTACGCATTATTTTAAGGGAATTAAATCATTTATATATTTGATCATTATATTAAGGAAAACACATTCATTAGATTTTGCAACATAGGTAACATACC
Organism: Picea glauca; assembly: GCA_000966675.3. Taxonomy (NCBI): domain Eukaryota; kingdom Viridiplantae; phylum Streptophyta; class Pinopsida; order Pinales; family Pinaceae; genus Picea; species Picea glauca. Next base: position 563,378 of record JZKD02S0469582.1, read on the forward strand.
ACTATTATAAAAACTAGAACTTATCATAGTCACACAAAGCTTTTATACATAAAAAGCATATGTTCTTAAAGCTAATTTATTTTTCTACATTCTTTCTTATTACACAATATTCAAATTAGTTGGGATAGTACCTCAAATCATCCCTCCAATTCAATAGATTATTGATTTTCCATATTTGCATTACCATTGGTTCATCATGAGAGACCATCATTACTTTCATTCACCCCTATGTGTATCATGCACCTTTCATTTTCTTGATAAATTCAATCTTGTTGAACCAAACTTTGTGTTAACATTATTCAATTAAATCGATATAAAAAGGTGGTAAGGTGAAATATGTTGATACTGAGAGGGGAGTGAATCAGTATCAAGTACAATTTAAAACATTTTTCAACTTATACTTAAACCATTCAATTATATCCAATGAGCAATGAACAATAGTATAAGAGTTACACCAATACACCACAATACACCATGCACAATATGTGAGAAATAATCAATAGTTATTGTTCAAGGGAAGTAATGACTTACAAAGGTAGCTACAGCTTCCAAGTGTAAAGGGAGGTCTAAACCTCCAAGAGGAAGATACAATCATCCAATATCAAGAGAGATTTGAACTCTCCATCCTTGCCCCTTCCTTTTTCCCAAGAATATACAAGAGATAATAAAACTTCACATTAAATCATCACCATCAACCAACCATCACATAGAACCTGATAATGCTTCTTGAGACTTCTTCAATTTCTACAATTATTTAATTCTTGGAATACTCTGATCCTGTAGATAATATTATTCAGTTTATTCTCTTAAACTTCTCCAAGTTTCATTCCTTGAATCCTCCCCAAAAAGAAGTCATAGAGAGAATGGTAGACCTTGTTCAATTCTCGTTTATTTAGAAGACCGAACTTATACATAATGCCCCGCGCTCAATATTTAACATCTAATTCAGAAACTCTCACACACGAAACTAAATTTCATACTCTTTCCAATGCAATCTGTCCCACATAATTTGGATTCGTGATGAAGAATTTATGATTGTTTTACCCGGAACACTTGTTTATTGACTAGCTTTAGGATTGGTCAAAAGCCCTATCTTCCACAGAGTGTGTTTCCATAATTATAGTGAATAAAGAGCTTAAACTTTTACCACAGGTACCTTGATATGTATTCTCAATACCATAGCAATTTCACCATCTGAATCATTCTAGAAAAAAAATTATTGCAAAAATTGTAAGATGACCTGAAAATAGCATACCTTAGAACACATCACCAAAAGACTTCATCCTCCCTTGAAATTTGGCCTTCTTTACTTTTGATTTCCTCTGAAATTCGACTTGTGTGTCAAATGAATGTATAATGATATTTATTTATACCATTTATGTCACTTCCTTTTAACATTAAGGCCGACCTGACACTTATTTTGTAATTCTTTTCTTTAATTATCTTCAGGGCCTACATGTACTTCCTTCTTCAATTCACTTATTCATCTTCAAAAATTCATTTCTCCTCAACCATGAGGATCCACGTGACGTGCCACATACTACCGGAAACAACATGATGTATACTATCCATCAATGGGTGTTGTATATGCATGTGAATTGTCCTTCATGTCCAAATACCTTCATCAATCTTACGGTCCAAAACCCATGACTAGAGTTGACATCAATGACAACAACCACTATTCCAACAAAATAATACCTTACTAATACGAGAGTAACCTTGAACTTAGCAAAATTAATAGCATGAGGAATTGCTCTCTTAGATCTAATGAGTTTAGAAGGCATGGAATTTTGAACATCGAATGTGAGACATGCTTTGACTATCATTTTGAACATCGAATGTGAGACATGCTTTGACTATCATCTAGACCATAAGAGATATCTCATAGTTTCCAAACTCCTTCCTTTGCCTTCGTAATCCGGTTGGATGAGTGGCTTGCCACTCTCTTCGGAGAGAGGGCCATAATTTCTTGTCTCTTTTCACATAGAGATCCACGATTATCCTTCCACTCCCTCTATTAACATCGAACACGATGTTGTGGGTGGCAGTCTCATGCTTGGTACCATCTCCAACGAGTCAAAAACAAAAAAGAGACAAACTACAACAAACTATATTTAATTGTGGTTTATGAAATAAACTATATTTAAGCTGAACCCTCCGTCTTTCGTGTTCACTGAGCGTAACCCGATCCTTCACTTTCTATAAAGTAGTGAAGTGTAATTCATCCCAAAGAAAATAGAAGGCCTCTTTATGATTTAATGCGACACACATTCTTCACCCTACATTTTAGACGTCTATGGAATAATATTTGTTCCAACTGACCAAATCAGATAAAATTTATTTGACTAGAAAGGAACATGATAGTATCGTGTTCATTATACCGTGAAACAAGTATGCCACTTACATGAAAATCCTACCAAAATGGAAAAGGTTTAATAGATTGCAAACTCTTGATTGAGGATTATAGTTCAATTGAGGCCTTGGCTCGGAATTTTTAATACGATCTTTCGAGGGTCTATTTAGATTAACACAGCAAGGATAGCGATTACAGGCTTTCTTAAAGTACGGTACATAACAAATTATATGGAAGGATGTGTAAACTACCTATCTCCACTGCTTACATGAGGGTTTTACCTTCTCGCTCATCCATTGAAATGCAATCTACATTTCTATTGGTTGTGGGAGGGTTTGACCTTCTCGCCCATCCATTGAAATGAAATCTACATTTCTATTGGTTGTGGGAGGTTTGCATGCTTTGGAAATCTAAAAAAAAGTCACATAAACAAATGTGAAAAATAACCACCATGATTCAACTTCTCATCTTTATTGAGAGGAAACTTAATAAAGGTGGGAAATAACCACCATGAAAACATTTTATTTTGGAACTTTGATGTGAGAGGGAGTGCAAGCAAAGGCATGCACATTTGTAAGGTTTTGAGTAAGGAAACTATAACATCATGATTCCTGGTTGGTATTCTACATGGTGCTTATGGCTTATTCTTAGTAAAAGGCTTCAACTTTCTTAATCTTAGTGGAATATCCAAACCAATGCTCAAGGATCTCAAGTTTCATGTAGCCTTAGAATTCACATGAAACACTAAATTGTATGGTTGTCAAATCCATAAACAAGATGAAAAATGTTTGTGTCGGGAAGAATGACATGCATAGGCATAAGTGTCATGATTCAACCACTTGTCATATTGGGAAACATGCTATGTTGAACATGGATGATGGCACCTATCTTATTCTTCTTATTCTAATTTCTGATGGTCAACTAAGAATTTAAATATGCTATGCATGGAAGAGGTTCAAAACATATATCCTATAAATTTCTTTTTTGGTATTGAAATTCAATTGAGAACTTAGATCCACAATCTCATTTAAAACATTTTTTCTAATTATAGGAGACCTAGAGGGGCAAGGAAGAACCATGAATTGTTGGTTTTTTATTGGATTTCATTGAATTTGGGTCGTCATGATCTACACGTGAGAATACCTCCAGAGAAGGGAAAATTCATGAGAAAAATGAATTTAACATAAAAAATGATGGGTGCAATCAAAGATAATAAAAATAAAAATGCAATATTTGCATAAAAATTACAATGGTTTCTACTATGATTTGAGTCCCTGTTACAAGGGATTGAACAAAAAAACCAATCTTCTAGTGATGATAAACATAATACAAATCTTCTCTATAAGTAATGATAATGTAATATACATGGGATTATTGTTGTTAGGGACCTAACCTCTGTAACCCCTCACGTAGATAGAATAATATATTTTCCATGCAATAAAGGCCAATATTAATAAGGCCTAGTAATAAGGAAGAATAAGTCAAATGTAAGAAGACCTAATAGAAGCTTATGCTTTTAGAAGATCTTCCTCTAGATTGTTATTTTGGTAGATAGATTTAGTATAAATAGGATTCGAGGGCATGATAAGTTTTGTCTTGAGAATTATTGTAATAGAGCATTGATATGCTAGAGGTTTCCCCCTTGAAGAGAAAGTGAACATTGTTTCCTATCAATAAAGGTATTATTTTGGTGATGTGGTTTCATATATTGTGTTTTCTCGTTGTTATTCCCTGAAATATTTACGTCTTCGGCTATTATAATAGATCTGGTACCTTACAAGTGGCATCAAAGACACTTTCCTTGGCAGAAATTTGTGGGTTTTTTTCTTTGCATGGAAGAGATGTATTCTAGCGCCTTAAATCTACAAAGATATGTTGTTCAATGCATAAATCCAGGGTCAAGGAAGAATACACACAAAAATTACAAGTGGTACTAAAGAACACATTGTTGGCCACCCTTGTAACCCCTATTGGTACCCTTTTGAGTTGTAGCACATCAAACAACACCTATATATGGATCGACCTAGATATCCTAAAGCCTTCCATAGATAAACCAATCGACTGCCTGACTACTATAGTGCCACCGAGAAATATAATCATGAAGATACTCCCTAGTACTTGGGTAGTCGAGTAGTATGAATAAGGGAACTGTCTTTCCTCCTTAGTTGGTGCCCTCAGATATTGGGCTAAGTATTCATGTTTGGCCCCACACATATATCAGAGAGCTATAGAAGAAGGAAAACCCTTGTCTATAGAAACCCTAAACACCATAACCCTTGGGACAGAAACAAAGCATAAACAGAGCATAAACATAATAGACAAGATCTACTACCATGCAACCTTGCCTCTTGTATTCGAGTTGCAAAATTCCTACACATTTCTTCATGTTAAGAATTTGGCCATTTTGTCACTACAATATTATTCAAATCAGAGTATAACTCTGTAAGAGTGAAAAAAAAATTATTTTTGGATCCTTCCTACACCATTATTTGAGACCTATCCCATTGGATTCTTCTCTTTGCCTTGATCGTAGTCATAACTATCATTTTTCAACAATTTTGTTTCGTGTGGACCCGACCCCTTCCTAACACCCCTATTTGGCACTGATCCCATTGACTTCCTCTCTTTGATCTTCTCATAGTGGTACCATTCACCAATAATCCCTTTCTATGTGATGTCACTTCCCCCCTTCTCCATTCCCCATGGCCCACACTCATAGCCAATATTGGGAACAACATGTCGCTACCTTGGACAAAGCTAATCACCAAATCAATATTTACATTTCTTCCATTACTTCCAGAATTGGTAACCTCAACTCCGGACTTTCTCCACTCCAATCACTTCCCACATCCATCACCCAATTTACCGCTATGTGTCAACAATGCTAGAATGCAGTGAATAATTTGAATTCTGTGTTTACACCCACCCCAAATACCTTATGTTATTCCACACCTTCTAACCTTGAAGGTCATGAATCCTCCCATTCAACCTCTTTTCCTTCCAACCACTTTCTGTGGGACCTGCGTCCCCCTCATGTGGAGGTGAACAAATTGTATGGCTCAGATCCCACAGGCTGGGTGACTCAAATGGAACAATATTTATCTTTGTAAGACATTATTGATGAGTTGGCCAAACTCAGGTATGTTGCTCTCGATATAAATCCAGAAGGTTGGAAATGGTGTTAATGGAGAAAAAAAACCCGCCAATGGTATGTGGTTTGGACATAATTTTTTGGAGATATTTCTGAATGATTTAACATTGACAAACACAATTTAGGTTGTTTGACCAAGATGGAACAATCGGGAAAATCAGAATCCTTTATAGTTTCTTTTAAGCGCTTGGCTTTCTGCATGGAGGACATGTCTCATGCTTTTTTCCGAGAATGTTTTATCAATGGCCTCAAGGATGAGAAATGTGCCCATGTTCTCATGGATCTCCCTCAGAGTTGGGTGGAAGCTAGTAAAAGAGATAAGGAAGCACACAAAGTTGTCTCTTTTCAAACTAGAAACCATCCTTACTTCCCTGGCCTAAACTAAACACTCCAACCTCTCCTTCCACTCCACTGAAGATCCAAAAATTGAACAGGTAAGAAATGGTTGAACACCAACTCAAGGGTCTTTGTTATAATTGTGATGACAAATACTTTTCGGGGTACAAGTGTAAGGAACACAATATTTTTATGGACATCTCTGAGGATTTTTCAGATTAAGTGATCGATCCCCCCCCGTGGTCGAGTTACCATAGCCAAATGATATTACTCCCCCATCGAACCTTCCGTAATTTTTACCAGTCATATCATTGAATGCTCTCACTAGTTTCTCTGCTCCCAAAAACCTCAATCCAATTTTTTGCATTAAGCATAAGAAGGTCATCATCCTTATTGATAGTGGCAACATCCATAATTTTATTCATCATCACATTGCCCAAGAAACTAATTTCTATATTCGTGTAGTCAACAACTTTGAAATTAGGATTTCCAATGGAGGTTCTATGAAATGTGGGGGGCATTGGGAAAATCTGTGTCTTCAAATTGGTCAGTACCACATGGAATCTCATATGTTTGTTATTTACATCGGTGGTTGTGACATTGTGTTTGGTGCATAATGGTTACAGAATCTTGGTCCCATCCTCATAGATTTTAAGGAATTAACCATGCAATTCATCCAGGAGAGCCAACAATATAAGTTCCAATGCATCACCGTTCACTCCCCTGAAATCATCAGTTCCCATCGCATTGAAAATATCCTCAAGAAAGTTCATTCTGACATTATTTCTCAAGTCCATTCCTTTAGTACCATTAAGACACCCTATGTGCATACAGACCTCCACACCATTATCTCCAAACATCCAACTATTTTTTCCACTCCCCAATGAATTCTCCTTTCTCATGGTGTTCATGATCATTCCATCCCAATGTTCACCCGGCATCCTTCCTCTCAAAGTTCACCCTTATCATGATCTCTTGGCACAAAAAAATGAAATTGAGAAAATTGTTCAAGAATTGCTCGTCGTGGGTGTTATTCGTCCTAGTACTAGCCCCTAATAGTCTCCTCTTTTCATGGAATTTAATAAATAAGGATATCGGTGCATGCTTCCTATCTTTCACACCCTAAAATAACTCACCATAAAAGACAAATTTCCCATCCCTCTCATTGATGATATCTTGGATGAATTAAGCGATGCCCAATTCTTTATTAAACTTGATCTTTGTTATGTATACCATGAGATAAGTATGAAAGAGGAAGACATTCCTAGGACTACTTTTTGAACTCATGAGGGCCACTATGAGTTCTTGGTCATGCCCTTTAGCTTGTGTAATGCTCCCTCCACTTTCAAGACCCTCATTAATCATGTCTTTCGTTCTTTTATTCCTCATTTTTTCTTAGTTTTCTTTGATGATATTCTCATCTATAGTAAAACATGGAAAACCCATCTTTCCCATGTGGATCAAGTGCTTCATCTATTCTCTCAGCACCAACTTTTCCTCAAACAATCTAAATGTGATTTTGGAGACTTGAAAGTGGAGTACTTGTGTTTTATATTGTTCACAAGGATGGTGTTAGGGTGAATCCTAAGAAAATTGAGGATATGAAGGATTGACCTTGTCCCAAGAATCTCAAGATCTTGCATGGGTTTCTTAGTTTAACCGGATATTATCACAAGTTTGTTAAGAATTATGGCTTTAACCTCTCACTGCTCTCCTTAAAAAGAATGCTTTCATTTGGAATCCAATAGTTGATCACTCCTTCCAAGACTTCAAAGAGGTTACGTGCAATACTTCTATCCTGGCCCTTCGTGACTTCAAAAAGACTTTTTTCCTTGAATGCGATGCTTCAAGGAAACAAGTTGGCATCATCATTATGCAAGATGGACAACCTTTGGAATTCACTAGAAAACAACTTTCGGAGCACCATTTGGGAAATCAATATATGAAAAGGAAATGATGGTCGTTATGCATGTTGTGGATCTCTAACACCCTTATCTATTGAGGAAATGCTTCAAAATTAATACAAATCATCAGAGCCTCAAGTATTTTCTGGAGCAACGATTTTCATCCCCGAAGAAACAAAAATGGGTGACCAATCTAACTGGATATGATTATGAGATCATTTACAAGAAAGGAAAAGACAATGTGTTTGCAGACTCTCTTTCAAGGAAATATGAAGATGAAGGGTCCCTCTTTTCTCTATCCTTCATTGTACGAGATTGTCTCCAAGATGTTCGCTAAGAATGACTACAAGATCCCAAACTGTCACGTATGATCCAATAATTGCAAGATAATTCTCCAGTTTCTCTAGAGTACTCTTGGCACAATGAAGAGATTCACTACAAAGTCCATATGTATTTAAGAAAATAGTCACAATATAAATCCAAAAAAAATTTTGAGCTTCATGCTACACCCACAACTGGGCATTTGGGGTTTACCAAAACCTATGACTTGGTCAAACATTATTTTTTCTGGGATGGTATGAAGCAGTACATCGACACCATTGTGGTGGATTATCATGTCTATCAACACAACAAGGGAGAAACAGTCAAATCCCCAGGCACACTACAACCACTTCCAATTCCACCTGCTATCTGGAGGAATATTTATATGGATTTCATTGTTGGATTACCTAAATTGGGCAATAAATCTGTCATCATAGTGGTTGTTGATCATCTTTCAAAATATGCTCATTTCTATGCTCTTCAACACCCATTCACTACATCCATGGTGGCTCAACTTTTCATGGACCATATCTTCAAGGTTCATGGCATGCCTCATTCCATTGTCTCTGATCGAGATCCCACTTTCACCAGTAATTTTTGGCAAGAATTGTTCATACTACATGGAACCAAATTCCATCTTAGCACAACCTATCATCCCTAAACTAACGGTCAAAAAAGAAGTTGTCAACAAGTGTTTGGAAAAATATTTGAGGTGTTTTTCATCTGAGAAGAAAAATCAGTGGGCTCAATGGTTACCCCTATTTGAGTGGTGGTACAACACCTCTTACCATACAACTACTCGCATGAGTCCCTTTGAAACAGTATATGGAAAAAATATGCCTTCATTTCTCTCATGCATGTCAGGTGTCTTGAAGATCCAGGCAGTTGAAAAAATATTACAGCTCAAGAGACTATTCTTTGTACCCTCAAAGAGAATTTGGTCCTAGCATAGAATTGCATGAAGCAACAAGCATATGAAGGTCACTCAAAACATCAATTTGCTGAAGGGGATTAGGTGTTTCTTTGACTGCAACCTTATAGGAAGACTCCACTCAAGGATGACCATTGTCAGAAACTGGCACCCAAATTTTATGGTCCTTATACAATTCTTAAGCACGTGGGACAAGTGTCCTATTAGTTAAATTTACCTAGTTATTCTAACCTCCATATTATTTTTCATGTCTCATGCTTAAATAAGGTGATTGGAACTAAGTGCCAAACTCAAACCAGTCTTCCCGAGTTGGATGAAAAAGGCTCCAATTAGTTGTAACCACAAGAGGTCCTTGACTAGTGTGAGCATCATCTCTGTCGACACACCATCAAGGAAGTGTTAATACAGTGGAAAGATACAACTCCATCAGATGCCACTTGGGAGCTAGCTACCATTCTATAGCAATTTCCTCATCTTTAGCCTTGAGGACAAGGTTGTTTTTTAAGGGGGATGGCATGTTAGGGACCTAACCTCCCTAACCCCTCACATAGGTAGAATAATATATTTTCGATGTAATAAAGGAGAATATTAATAAGGCCTAGTAATAAGGAATAATAAGTCAAATGTAAGAATACCTAATAGAAGCTTCCGCTTCTAGAAGATCTTCCTCTAGATTGTTCTTTTGGTAGATATATTTAGTATAAATATGAGTCGAGGGAATGAGAAGACTTTTTCTTGAGAATTATTGTAATAGAGTGTTGCTCTACTGGTGGTTTCCCCCTCGAATAAAAAAGTGAACATTGTTTCCTATCAATAAAGATATTATTTTGGTGTTGTGGTTTCATATATTGTGTTGTTCCGTTGTTATTCTCTATAATATTTCTCTTTTTCGGCTATTATAGTAGATATGGTACCTTACAATTTCCTTTCCATACATGGGAGATGTATTGATAAGCTCATCTACCTCTACAAAAAGATTTTCAAGCTCAACTCATGTTGTAAAACCCACATTGAAATGTTGTTGCATGGTAAGCTACAATCCTCACATCATGTTGCATATTTCGATAAAATATTTTTATCTTCTCTGGCTTATTGTAACAACTCTCAATGAGATGCCAATGGCTATACTAACATAATTAAATATATCATTCTTCTTAAAGTAATGAAACCATCATTATCATCTATAGATGATTGTGCAATGCCTTCATCTCCATTGGAATAATGTTGATGAGATCATATAAGATCAATCATATTATGAACAACAATGAGAAATCTCCAGAGAAAGTGGAAGTCCCAAGCTATTTGGTGACTAGATATAACAACCATAGTTGTAGCTAGGAAATTATTTAAGTATAATAGAGAAGTACTCTAAGAAAAATAAACAATTTCTCCATGTTCATCTTTTTGTAATAAAGAAGAAGAAGTGTCCATACATTAGTTTTTGCAAGTTCATCTAGATGTTTTTTTTACCTATTTACAAGTTTATCTAGATGTTTGTTTGACCTAGGACAAGACATGGGTAACTTTCTTAAAATTCAAGTTAGAACAATAGACTTGGTAAATGTAGTGAAATTTATTTCAAACATGAAAGGGGTTATGTGTGTGTGTGTGCAAGTCCATATCTCATGCCATGCCATTCCATTTGGAGAGTCATAGAGGGTAGGGTAAGTGGATTGTTCAATTCTTATTATGAAAGAGAAAGAGTAGTTGATTTTGATACACACAATGTGACCACCAATGTGTCATTAAAGTTTTCACTTCTATTTCCCTCCTCATTCATGCTATTACTAAACCTAGTATTAAATGTGAGTATGCTTGTTTGCTTGACTTTCTCCACTATTCTTGTATAGTACAAATAGATGTTTGAATGGCCTAAAAAAATACCAAAAAGAAACTTTACATTCAAAACTTTCAACTATGAAAAATAAATCAACTTTGGTCCACTAGCATTTCAATTTGAGTGAAATGAACTAGCTATCAATAACCTACTTTCTTTAGAAAAAAAAAAAACACCCATGAGAAACTTTACATAAAAAAAAATTCCACTATGAAAAACAAATAAACTTTGGCCCACTAACATTTTAGTTTGAGTGAAATGTACTAACTATCAAATAAACTTTGGCCCACTATCATTTTAGTTTGAGTGGAATGTATTAACTATCATAACATTGATCCGTATAAAATTCTATATACATGTTTAAAGCTACGTTTCACAAAATGTATTTATTTTCAATTCATTGAAAAATTTCTTTTCCCAATTTTTAAAATATAGTATTTATATCAATAGTACAAATCTTTTAAACATTAAAAAAATAACTTTATCTTAATACTTGATAGAGTTTCCTCTTCCTTATTTACCCCTCCTTTATATGGTATATAATTCTATAATTCTAACTAAAAGTAAAAATTTGATGATATTTTTAAGTTCATTCCGCGTTTCCAAACATAATGGTCATGTAAAAAATGAGATCGCTTGAAGACAATATAGTTTGACTTTTGTTAAAGAAGTTATTCGAATACAAAAACCAGTAAATGCGTATATATGGCAGTCATGTTGAGCTTAGCACTAAAGGCTAGACACAATCATTCTTAGTTCAACCATATATAATTCTAAAACTATTTTGAACTCTGAAATAACTGCTGAATACAATGACTCTTACTTCAACTATTTCTTTATTGTACTTTTGAGGTTTCTCCATGTTCTTCATCTACATTATGCCTTGTGATTCTCAAATTCATGGAACTGGTTGTTATCATCCCTTGTGATTGTAATAGTCGTGAACCAATAGTTGCCCTGCATGTTTTATAAAAATCCTTAAATGAGTTAAATCAAATATATAAGTAAACACTTAAAATAAAAACAAATGTGTTGCTTGCTCATTTAACATTCCACAAATTTGGAAAATGCGTGCCATTTGGTCTTCCACATGGTCTAGGTATACAAATATAGATTGTTTTGGTTGAATACGTATATAAAATTAAGAAAAATCACCTATGACTAAAAATAGCAGAATCATTTGACATATGACGAAGACCAGCAGAAGAGTGACGCCAACACGCAAAGAGTTTTCTATGCAGCCAGGTAGGAGACGTGAAAAGCAATCAATTAAGCGAGAACAGTATATACGGAATGACTGTCAGTGGCGATCAGATCAGTTGGGTATCGATGGCCTTTCCTGCAGTGCGATTGGGTTTACTGCTATGCCTTCTATCGGCGTGTCTTCTCGGCTCTTCGAACTCAATGGCATTGGTAATCATATTCATGGTTTTAAATCTTTTTCCAGCTGAATCATTTTAATTTCAAAACAATATTCAGTTAATGGATCTCTAAGGTCAAATCTGCCATGCCACTGACTGTTACTACAAATAATTGAAATATGTTTTTGTTGTGGGAGTGCAGGACGAATGTAGCCATGGGTGCGAGTCAAAATTCTGCAGAGGTCTGCCTCGTGACCTTTAATTTCAGTAACTTTTGGTGACCATTAGGAGGTATTATGGCATACGAGAATTCTATTAACTTGTGATCACATTTTAATGGCAGTGGCCCCGTTTCTGAGGTATGGGCGATACTGCGGAGTGCTTTACACGGGATGCCATGGAGAAGCTCCTTGTGATGGACTGGACAGGTGCTGCAAGGATCACGACTATTGCATCTCACGCACTGGCAATTATCTCAATGTCCAGTGCAATCAGAAGCTACTCGACTGCATGCGCTCTTACAGTATGTCTGGACAACCTCAGTTCAAAGGCAGTAAGTGTCGCAGTAAGACGGTGGAGAATACGATCCAGTCTGCCATCAGTGCAGGCGTGTGGATTGGAAGAAGGATACCGCCCGAAGACGCTCAAAACTCCTCCTCCACTTCTACAGCTTTTCACGGCCCTTAATAAAGTTCTTGCTGGACCTAAAATTTCATCATTATCAGTATTTTTGTTCTAAAACTTTTGGATCATTGTTTTGTTCAGAAAATTCTTTCGGATTTATCGCATAGATTTTATGTTTATCGACGTTTTGGACCAAACTAGTGTGGTCCATCATCAAGAAAGCATTTGTGAAAAATTATCAATATTGTTGTCTAAATCCTTAACATGCAAAATGTTTAGACGATAGCCACCATGAATGTGACTTAGAGTGTAGCTGAGAAGGACATGGAGAGGATCTTGTGAGGTTGTGGTTTAGTAAATTTGTATTTTGCCTTAAAATCTCGTCAGAATTATCTTGGAGGGTGAAATAGAAAATATTTCAATCTGGTTTTGGTTTTAAAATCTTGTCAGAATTATTTTGAAGGCTGAAATAAAAAATATCTCAATCTGGTCTTGGTTACAGTAGGAATATTGGAAGGTTTTGAATTAATTTTGGTTATAATAGAGATATGGGAGGGTTCTGAATTTATTTTTAATTGTAAACAACAATTCCATCCATCCAATTGGATGGATGAAATCTAAACATGCAATTTAATTTAAAAAAAAATCAAAATTATAGAAATCTCAACTTTCTTAAATTAAAACTATAAATTTTCCATTCTATTCAATTAAACTTGTAAATTTAAACATATGAATTTAAATATGGTACAATTATCATAATGACCTTTAGAAAACTGCAGTTTTGAGCTTCACAAGATAACGCGTTTGAGCAATATGTGGAGAATGATATCCTGCTCTAATCTCCATGCATCTTCACATGGTAGGGAGTTCGAGTCCGTTTTGAAAATTGCTATATTGTATTTCACATGGTGGCGTGTCAGTAATTTGTGGATAGTGATATCCTGCTCTAATCTACATGCATCTTCACATGGTATTGAGTTCTAGTAATTTGTGGAGAATGATATCATGCTCTAATCTCCTTGGTTGGCATGCCTCTTAATAATATTCAAATAAAGATGCATTGGAGTAATTTCGGCTAGTGATGTTCTTCTCTAATCTCCACGATTGACGTACCTCTTATATTCAAATAAAACTATGATCTCATATCGAAACAAACGTTACATACCTTGGTTGCACATCTAACCATATCCAATCTTCACAATGTAAGATAAAAGCCACCTGCATATTGTTTCAATTCAACGCACTTTTTTAATTAATGTTTCTTTAATTAATGGAAAATATTTTTCAATGACATTTTTATCTATATACAACAGGTTTAATGGTTAAGAACATGTGCTTCTTCTTAAAAGGTTACAAATGTTTCCTCTTAAGAGATCACAAGTTCGAATTCTTTAGTAGACTTTACCAGTCAAATTGCTCATACACCAATTTGGTATAAAGTGAAATAATATTTTTTTAAATTCTTGAAAAATTGAACTCAACTTCACTTTGAACTGAACTTACTTCTTGTATTATTGATTTCAGCAATTGAAAAGATATAAAAAGTCACAAGTTCAAATTCTTTAGTAAACTTTACCAGTCAAATTACTCATACACCAATTTGGTATAAAGTGAAATAATATTTTTAAAAATTCTTGAAAATTTGAACTCAACTTAACTTTAAACTGAACTTACTTTTTGTATTATTGATTCCAGCAATTGAAAAGATTTAGAAGACTTCTATAAAAAAAAAAAAATACATGATAAGTAGGTAAACTAACCCTTCCTAACTAATTATAATTAAAATTCAATTATTATTAACTTATATTTTTTAAATTTCAAATTATTTATTTAACTATGCCTTAAAGGTGTTGATGTGATGAAAACAACATCCAACTATTAAATTATTCATATAAATATTTTTTTTTTTTTTACAAAAAGTCCCTTTATATAACTTAGGGAAACATAAGAACTATGTCAAAACTAGATATTCCTTTAAAACCAAATCCATAATTCTATATCTCCATAAGTCTTTTAATATATCTCCGTCCCTATCATCTCTCAATTAGCTAAATTTCTCAGGCTCTCACTTAATAGCCTTTTTAGAATTAGTTTACATCATTACAATTACAATTAGATTATATTATTTATTTCTATTCTTCGCTGGGTTTGTCTAATTGGTGTAGTCTTCATCTTTGATCTTCTATTTTCATTCTCATTCATTTTCTTGTACTTGAAACCATAAACATTGTTGAAGTACATAGCAACAATAGCAACTCATAAACCATCAACAACCCAACAAATGTATCTAGGATTTTCTAAAAAACCTTTTCTCATACATAATTCATCAACCATTCTTAGATCACATATATTCATACCTATACCTTTTACTCCCATCATGCTCATCATAAATTTTATTTGACTTACTTGTAACCATATTGTCGATGCACTTGCATCTTAACTCCACTCCTAACCGCATCTTAAAAAATAAAAATGTGAGCATGCACCTAAATACCTCAAGATATTTTGAACTCCGCACCTAATAAATCTGAGTCTACTCTATTAACTGCAGATCATCTCCCTTTAACTTCACTCCTATCCACATATTAAAAAAAAGTCGACAATGCACCTAATCACCTCAAGATTTTTTTTATCTCGGCACATAATAAATCTGAGTCTATGTTATTAGCTGGAGAAGGGATTTTTTTTCGAAAAATATTAGGCTATCTTGAATAGAGAAAACAATATGGTGGAACATTAGTTTAAATGGATTATAAAAACACAAAAAGATGCAGAAGGGAATTTAAAAAAAATAAATATTTAGCCTATCTTGAATAGAGAAAACAATACTGCAGAACAATAATTTGTTTGTGTGATTATAATGAGACAAAAATATCCATAGAGTGTTCAACCATACCTTTAATTTATTGGATTATGAAAGCTGATTGGCTAGGACTTATGAATGTCACATGGTCGAGTCAGATGAGGAATCCAGACATTCGGGACATCAGTATTAT
This sequence comes from Picea glauca, assembly GCA_000966675.3. Lineage (NCBI taxonomy): Eukaryota > Viridiplantae > Streptophyta > Pinopsida > Pinales > Pinaceae > Picea > Picea glauca. The sequence continues at coordinate 579,192 of JZKD02S0469582.1, forward strand.
TTAGCACGTTCTCCAAGATGTTAGAATAATGAGTTATTCGTTTTAACCTAATGAATAGATATATGGCCACCATTCATGTTTGGCTGTGAACTCTGTAAGGGTAAGGTTTCTGTTTAGAAATCTGAAAGCCTGTGGCAAGAAGAAACAACAGACACCAGAGAGGGAAGTGAATTCACCTAAAGAGAAAGAAACAGACAATGATTATCAAAAAGTTGAAAGGGAAAATTAAAGAGTACTCAGCTAAATGGGTGGTGAAATTGGATTCCAAGGCTTAGAGAGAATCGAACTTTCGTGAATAAGATCAACAATATCACAAATACACTGAGTTGGCCGTGGCTATGAACGGTGATAGGATGACATCTTGCTGTTTGTCATAGCTTATAACTGGTAGGAAGGTTAATTAGGTTAATGAATAATTTATATTAATCAAGCTAATGACATAGTTATTTGTGTTAATTTTGACTTTTTAATTTGTGAACACAATAGAGAATATTTTTTTATTTTTATATATATTACATATTTTTAATTAAAAAATTATTTAAAATATTTTTTTATTGTTAAATCTCACAGTATATTATTGCATATTTTTAATTAAAAAAACTAAGTAGACATTGCCCCTTATCCCACGCCCTAGTATTACGAGACCTTGTGGAGATCGAGGTATGAGAGTCTCGTTGTAGTCTCTTAGGAGACATTGTGGAGATCGAGGTAAGCAGTTAATTGGAAGGAAGTATTCAGTATACATACTGAGAATCTTTTAATTACTTTTCTGTATTAGGCGTTTGTCCACATCCTTTATGGACACAGTTGCTGGGGTTAGATTTTCTTAGTGATAACAATATCATAGAATATAACAACATCATAGAATAATTTGGAGCACCAATGGGAATAAGGCCAATTAGGGTTTGCAATTGGGCATTTTCCAAGACAAGAGAGCATAGAAAGGTCTCATTTTTCGAAAGTTATTTTATTTTATATTATATGATATGCCGTAATAGTTTAAAAGGAAATTCAACGAAATTGTTAAATATTCTTAAAAAAGCTCAGAAAGAAAAACTCTAAACAACTTTAATTTATTTTAAATTATATTCAAATATTTTAAGGTAAAGAGGCCAAGACAAAAGTCTATTTTTCAGTGATGGGTTGAAATGAAATTATAAACAACGATAATTTGTAAATTACATTCAAATATTTTAAGGAAAATAGCTGAAGACAAAAGCCAGTTTTTCAGTGATGGGTTGAAATGAAATTCTAAACAACGATAATTTGTAAATTATATTCAAATATTTTAAGAAAAAAGCTGAAGACAAAAGTTTGTTTTTCAGTGATGGTTGAAATGAATTGGATTTATTTTAATATAAATAGAATAATATATATATTTTTAGCATATTGCGTACCATTGCATACTAAGATAAAGATAAGTGAGAGTTGAAATGGATTCAATTTATTTTAATATAATTTTCTTAGCATATTATGAAAGTTGAAATGGATTCAATTTATTTTAATATAATTTTCATAGCATAGATTCAATTTATTTTAATATAATTTTCTTAACATATTATGAGAATTGAAATGGATTCAATTTATTTTAATATAATTTCTTTTAGTATATTGTTTAACATTGTATCGAATAGATTTAATTTATTTTAATATAATTTTCATAACACAGATTCAATTTATTTTAATATATTTTTCTTACCATATTATGAGAGTTGAAATGGATTCAATTTATTTTAATATATATATATATTTTTTAGCATATTGGTTAGCATTGTATCGAATGGTAAATGATCAGATTAAATATTTATAAGAATGGTAAATCAAAATTCTATGTAAGGTAAGTATTTTAGAGAAATTGAAAATTAAAAAAAATATATATTATTATTAATTAAATCAACAATCATAAATAATTATATGATAATTTTGATATTAACCAGATGTAAAATTTTGATATTAACAAAATGTCATTTTGACGTTAATTTAACAAAATTTCAATAAATTTATTGTGCTTTTAATTTCATTTCAATTCTACATAATTTTTTAAGTAGGCATGACTTTAGATGATGTAAATGTTCATAAGATGCAAAAGTTTTGGATTTCAACATCAATATGATACACATGAAGCATACATAATACTTATGTAATAAATATATCCATGTAGAACAATGTTAATGTGACACAAAAAAGTATATACCATATAAGAAAAATGTAAGATATGCTAAAAAAAATTCAATGTAGAAAATTGTTAATGTGACACAAAATATTGTATACAATATGATGCAGCCCCCCCTATCTCCCTGGGGTTCTGCGACCTCTCGGTCTAGGATATTTATTTCTTCTGAGTCTGATTGAATCTTCAGGCTCTTACTTGAACCCAAAACAATTATACACAAGCCCCCTTTCCTCCTAAGGCACAGGTCCTGTGATACCCGCGACCTCTATCTACGCACTTCTGAAAATATCGAGTTTCAGGCGCTATCTCTTTTTTTCAACAGCCCCTCTTTCATATGGCCCTGGGCTGTGACCTTACGAAAATGTGCGATTGCAGGCGCGACAAGAGTGGTTTTAGACCAACCCACTTTTCTCCCCGCAATTCACTATAAAGCGCCATGTATGACCTTGGAAATACCTTGTTTCCAATTGTGGCCTTCTTAAGGAAAACTGAGAACCGAGGATGTTCTGGCCCTGCAATCTAGCTTGATTGTCAATCTCTAACCTCTCAGCGTTTCCTCTCTATCAACGACTGCTATCGAATATCCTTTCCTATTTTCTTTCCTCCTTCCACCCACGATCCCAGATCTCCATGATTTGTCGACACGTAGCTCCCTTCCAAATCAACGACTATGGTTGATTCCGGCTTTCCGGATTTCGGGAGTTCCAGTTCTCAAACTTTTCTTTTCCTTGTATGAAAACCTTCCGGAGTGGAATATCTATCAACACATGTCCCTTTAAATATGCGGCCAGGATATCCTCCATGAATCTGGCCTTCAGGAATCTCAATTCTCAAACCCTCGCTACCTCTAGCTAGTTATCTTTCGGAATGGAAGATCTGCTAACATGTATTCTCCCCAATCAACGGTTTCACTCTCGCTTCGGGACTTTATTATCTTTAACCATATTAACAGTCCTACAACTCCCTTCTCGATCAACGATCGAGATCTTCTCTGGGTCTTCAGAATCTTTCCCCTCCTCTTTTCCTCCAGAGTTCTAGATCTGGCGCCGCGCGTCTACCTTCACATCGAACACTCTCGTCGCTTCAGATTTCTGGACTTTGGAAATCTCAAATTTCAACTCTTTCCTTCCTCTAATGGATCTTATCCGGAGTTGATAATCTACTAAAGTGTGTCTCCCCCTGGATCAATGACTGTGATCCCTTCATGTCTTCGGGCTACGTGTCCTCTCAGATCAGATAATTGAGATTCACTTCGGGTATTTACCCAGAATCCACAGATTCACGCCATATGTCCTCTCAATCTGATGGCCCAAATTGACTTCGGGTCTTCGGGTTTTAGAAGTTTCAACTTTAAACTAAAACCCTAAAGCAATTTACCTGAAGCTTACGATCTGTCACCACGTGTCTCTCTAAATCTAATGGTCCAGATCTCTTCGACTCTTTGGCGCTTTAGCTCTTCGGTTCTTCAATGCTTTGACGCTTCGGCTCTTCAGCTCTTCGACTCTTCGATGCTTCGGCTCTTCGGCACTTCGGCACTTCAAGTCTTCGGCTCTCTGGTGCTTCGGCTCTTCGGGCTTCGAGAGTCTCAACTCCTACACATCCACTTCTCCCAGAGTGCGTTAACCCAAAATGAGTGACCTCTTGACATGTACCCCTCCTGGCGATCAGCGACCAAGATTTACTTCGCCTATTTCTCCTCCTCTCCTTGTCCACAAACTTCTGAATTTGTGGATCTTACGCCACATGTCCTCCTTGATGATGGATGGTCCCAAATCACTTCGGGACTTCAGGACTTTGACAAGTCCACAATCCTGCATACATAAGGGTTAAGTCTCGTGCACTTACCTCTTGATCCAACGATTGTTGGTGCTTTGTAGTCAGATCGAACAGATGGGTTCTGTTCCTCTACTCTGTGCTTCCTTTGTTCGTTGGACACTGATCTAATGGTCCAAACTCCTTTCTACAACTGATATGATGGTTTTTGTTGCTCCTCCTCTTGAGCTTTTGACTTCGTCTAACTTGGAAGATTTTTTCAGTCTTCAAAGGCTTCAGCCTTTGACCTTTCTTCTGTGGACCTGACTATCTAGATCTCTCTTGCGCTTCTAAAAGCGTTATCTCTTCTGAGCTTTAGGACTTAAAATAAGTCCATCTCATATGCATTCCTTGTGTTACCTCTTATGATATTTATCCTTAGAGTATTTCTATTTCAAACGCACTCCTTTCGTTTCTGGGATTTCGTCAAACTCAGATCCAAAGGATTTCTTGAAAATAAATTCTTCTTGCCCTCCTGGCATTCTCCTTGCTCGATGAACACCTTGCAGAGCTCCTCCTCCTATAGAATATTCAGTAACTCTGTCTATTTTTTATCTCAACACAAATTTATTCCCATGCACTCCTTGCACTTATGCTGATGAAGGTTCAACGCTATCTCTCCTATGCTTCTCTGAGGTTAACTCACTTTTGTCAAAGTACTCCTTGCAGACTATGTGCACTCCTTGCACTTGAAAACTCAAGGAAGAGAAACAATTGAAACTTATTCAATACTTCACCAGGTTACACACTCAACCCATGAATGACATATAAAAACATAATAAATAACACAAATACATAACCACACTATATGCAAGAAAAATTGTTTTTCTATTATCTTTGTGTGTCTATACAGATGTTTACAAAAAATAGACTGCAACAGAGTCCCAGTTCTCTCAAGTTCTCTCCAAGAACTATTCTACCTCTTATCCCAACTCTATCCTGAGTTCTTCTTCTCAGACCTCTCTACAAAGATATTTCCCTCCTTTACAAAAGAGCTCTCTACAAGCTTATCCTCTCTCACCTAACCTCATCTATTACATTGAAGTTTCATAAATGGCCATCTAGTCTGAATTTAACCTAGATCCATCAACCTGCCAGCCATTAAAGGTGACCTTAACTTCTTCCTGTACAAAGACATGGCTTGGTATTCACTCGACCCTACAGCATGAATCCGTATAGGATTATATTTCAAATTTAAAAATGGGAGGGTCGATGCCTCTCCCTTTCTTAAATGTGCATTGATGTGATGGAATGTTGGAGTGTTGTTGAGGTGGAGCGATGCTCCTGCATCACAATACAAGAACAATGTAAGGTTGATGCTAGATTTTTTTTAGTGTCTACAATGCACTAATGATGAATTGTTGATCTCAAAATTACCAATTATAATGCTAGGATGACATTAAAAATGGCATTTGTCCAAAATAATGATGTAAGAAAGGTATTTGACAACATAAATGTGACAAAAAACTCTACACCCCTAATGGGTTATGTCTAGCATTGTTCAATCTTTGAAATTTTTCTAAAACTACATGGGATTGTGACACTTAAGACATCACCCAAAAGTAGTGTGCTATAATAGTGGGTTGACTTTGATTGGCTATGTTTCGCTTTCATTAACTATGATTATTTTTTATTAATGATGAAAGGATATGGTTGACTTTGATTAATTGTTTTTTTACTTTGGTTGTCTATGCTTGACTTTGTTTAACCATTGTTAACAATGATGGAGTATGATTGACCTATGATAACTTTCATAGATTATGGTTGACTTTGATTGGTTAAATATAATTCACTTTGGTTAACCATGGTTAATTGTGTACTATGATTGACTTTCATTGCATTTGATGGATTATGCTTCGTAATAGATAACTATAATTGATGATGGTTTACTTTCATTAATTATGGTTGGTTGAATATGGTAAATTTTGACTGATTATTATTGATTACGATGTTCATAGTGTAAGAAAAGCTTATTTGACAATTTCACATTTCGAAAAGGAATAAATGACATCCATGTCGCATTTAGATGTTAAAGAAGCAATGAAATAGAGTTTTGTCACATTATAACATATTGAGAGAAAGAAATTAAGAGTTGTACGTTGAATCATAATGGTTTAGAATGGTTTATATGATCCAACATTTCATACCTAAAAAGAGTTGGTTATAATGCTTTATGCTTGTAAATATTAAGTTATTTGTAAATATTAAGTTATGAATGAAGATTTGGTTATCATTATAGAGTTGATTGTCCAAAGTAGACACATTATGGTTGTCGTTATGATTGAACATATTTTCAATATCGATCATGTCGTTGATAATATGGTTAAATTCAATTTTATGTGACATTTTTACATTTTAAGAGTAATTATTTAACCAATTTATATTGGTAATCATTTTAAAGGTTTACATTACAAGAGTGATAATTTTGGAGGTTTGCATCCTATTGTGATGTTATAAAAGGATTGCATTCGAGGTTGATAATATCGTTGACTTCATGGCATATTAACACAATGTAAATTCAAGAGTAATAATTTAAAAGGTAGATAAACTATGGACATCCTTATAATTTATAATGGACTTTATTGTAGATATGGATCACATGATTGACTTATATGCTCTATGATTATGCAACATTCCAAGATTAATAATTCATGGCATATTGACACAATGTAAATTCAAGAGTAATAATTTAAAAGGTATATAAACTACGGACATCCTTATATTTATAATGGACTATATTGTAGATATGAATCACATGATTGACTTATATGCTCTATGATTATGCAACATTCCAAGACTAATAATTTTAGAGGTTAAGATCAATATTTTTTACATTGCAACATTTTGAAAGGAATATTATGGTTCACTTTAATGCTCTTATGAAATAAGACATTTTAACAATAATAATTTAAGAAGTAAATATAGTATATCTTTCCTTAAGACTAATAAGTTTAGAGGTTAACAAAAATATTTTTTTACAATACAACATTTTGAAAGGAATATTATGGTTCACTTTAATGTTATTATTAAATAAGACATTTTAACACTAATAATTTAAGAAGTAAATATAGTATATTTATCCTTATAATTGATCATTTATATCATATAGTTGATAATATGGTTTAAAAAGTGCTATGTCACATTGTGACATTTCAAGAGTAAAAATTGAGAAATTGATTTTATTGTTGTTATATTACAACATTTGAATAGTAATATTTTAAGAGGTTAACTTCAATGTTATGTCACATTGTAGGATTTCAAACGTAATAAAATGATTAACTTAATTCCTATATCACTTTATAACATTTTAAAAATAGTAATTAAGAAAAAAAAAATTGACATTGATAATAAAATTTATTTAAAATATAATATTTAATATTATAATAATATTGAATTCAAAAATTTGAAAGAATAATAAAACATAATATAAGTGAAAAAAAAATATTTATAAGAATTATAACAAAACAATTCGAAATTAAAATATAATGCTTATGGAGCTGTTTGAAATATAAATGACAAATTTTCAATATGCGAAGTATCGAAAAAGAATAAACAATCAAAATTCAAAGTAAAAAGTGTGCATTGCATGACATAGTTTCGTTGGATGCTTGTCACATTATTGAAAATGTTCTCTGCATTGATTTCATTTTCATGTCATATGGGGATTTTTTTGTTTGTACCTACAAACACTTGGTTTAAAATTGATTCGACTAATTTTTAAAATATATGATTTTATCAATTCTTCCCATTCCACGATTCATTTTATTGAGGCATTTCACAATTTCAATAACATTAGCATACAAATGATTAATATTTTTATAAATGTCTCCTAAAAAGTGTGCATGCATTGAGTTGTATGAACAATCAAGACCATCCACCAAATTTTGCAGCTGAAAAGGAGAAAAGAAAGTGAGATGAAGATGTGTTGAACAATAACAGTTCTCATGTAGCCAAAAAACTTTGATTCATTTATGAGATCTAAGAACTAGGAAAACACAGGAGAACAAAAAAATAACTCTCTTTTATTACTTATCCATCCCAACTATTAAAATGGAAGTTCAACCCCTTATAACTACTATCTAAGATTTTAAAAAACTGTTAATTTTATAAAAACAACTAATTTTAGAAAATTCTTGCATGACTCTAAAACTGACCAATAACAAAAATCTAACTAGAGAGACATTGATTTTCAAATCTCTTTTCTGATTCAGTGCATAAAATAAGAGATAATTGATGATTACTAATTTAAAAATTCCTGAAAAAACACTAAAACCCCAATTTGGGGCCTTATATGAAGAAATTTGGCCACGAAAAACTGTCGAAATGATGTTCGATCTGAAGGATCCGATCGACATGGAAGTGAAATCTTCGAGACATAACTCCCCATAAAATTTCATCCCAAATAGATAACCGAGTCAAACTTTATGACCCTCAAAAATCCCTGCATCATTTTCCTCTGGTTGAAAAGAACACAACTCTTGCAAGTTACTATCTTCAAACTACTACCACTAATGGGATCTAGGTTCAACAAGTCCCCCTCTATAATCCATGTACTCTATTCTAGTGCTACGCCTTCCCACTTGACCAAATATTGGTTGTATTGGCCTTGCCGAGTATGAAGGGTCTTCTTATCTAAAATATGCACAATCTTTTCCTTTTTCCTACTCGGAATGGCATGTTGCTAATCCACCTTCACCTCACTATCATCACCCATATCATCCCCATTGAAGATATATAAATAAAAACATTAAAAACAGGGGAAAGATAGAGATCAACTGGTAAATTGACCTTATAAGCATTGTCAATAATTTTCTTGACAATCTTGTAAGGACCAATTTTCTTATACTTCAATTTTTGGTAGGTTCCTCTAGGAAACTGCTCTTTCCATAAATAAACCATCACCAAATCACCTTACTTTAATACCTGGTATCCTCGTTGAAAATATTTTATAATTTTGTTATGTTCATTACCGGCCTGTAGTTTTTGTCTCACCTGTTGCCGCAACTATTGAATGTGTTCTACAAATGCTTCATGATCTGATCCTATCCCCAAGTGGTAGCTGCACCAAATCTAGGACACCCATAGGATTTCTACCGTAAAAAAACTAAAATGGATATTTACCTATAGATCGATTCACATAACTATTGTAGGAAAATATTCCTTGAGGTAAACCCAAATCCCATTGCTTGGGATTCTCTCCAACAATGCTCTGTAATAGGTTTCCTAAACTATGATTTACTACCTCGGTTTTCCCAACTATTTTAGGGTGATAGGAACTTTTGAAATATAATTTAATCCTCATTTTATTTCATAAAGTACTCAAAAAATGACCAAGAACCGAGTATGTCTATGAGAGGTAATAGTTTTTGGAACCCCATTCAATCTAAAAATTTATGAAAAACTAATTCTACCACCCTCGATGCATCACTAGTTTTCTTGCAAGCAATGAAATGATCCATTTTAGAGAACCTATCAACAACCAAAAAAATTTAATCATTACCTTGTTGTTTGATTGGGAGCCTCGACACAAATTCCATTCTCATATATGTCCATTGGTGTGTAGGCACTAGTAATGGCCTATACAACCCTCTGTTTTGTTAGTGTCCTTTATCTATTTGACAAATCGTACATCATGCCACATACTTGGTTATATCATTTTTCATGTTCGACCAATAATACTTATCTTTGATTAAGGCTAGCATATTATCCTTTCCAAAATGTAATGCCAAACCACTACTGTGAAGTTCTGTGATAACATTTTCCCTCATAGAACCAATTGGAATGCAATATTTTTTTTCCTTTGAAGAGGTATCCATATTGCATAAAATATTCACCCTAAGTAAGATCCATATTCCCAGCTACTCGATTATTCAATTACTCCGTAATATCCTGAAAATTGTTATCAGACACATAGAGATTCTTTAATGCAACAAGCCAAATTACTTGATTTTCCATGGTTGTCAAAATATTAGTGCACCAACTAAAAACATCTACAACTTGATTTTGTCGTCCTGATTTGTGCTTCAGAACAAAGGTGTAGCCTTGTAAGAAAGAGACCAATTTTCCATTTCTATTGTTCAATTTCTTTTGTGCGTTTACTAAAAACTGAAATTGGTCTACCTACTTGGCTAAGTACAACTCCAATCCCTACATGTGAAGCATCACAGTCTACCTCAAACACTTTATCAAAATATGGTAAGGTGTAACATCCTGCTCTGGCGCACTCAACGAACTTATTCTTTGAGGACACTTACTTGCAAGTGATTCGGATTATTATGATATTAAAACATTTGATTTTGATTATGAGGTGTAGCGTACCCTTTTACACTACCGAGGTTTTCAAACCTCTCAGTTACCATTCTATACATGAATTTTATACATAATTCGTACAGACATTATAAGCACATGCATTTAAACAATTAACACACTTAATTCTCAGAGTAAAATATATTAGTTATTGCTTACAATTAAACAAGCCATAGCATTAAACAGTAATTCATTTACATAGCTGAAAGCATGATAATATATACAGCACAGTCATGCCAAAATGTGAAAAAACCTAGTCAGATACTTATCTTTATCAATGGTAGAATCCACCAACCAAATGCAGGCCTCCCACGAACCTCCCAACCTTAGACCACACTGTTCATCAGCTCAACAGTGGGTCACCCCCGAGCTGGGAACGAGCTCCACCCCAAGGCAAGGAATCCTAGGCTAGGCTGAAGTTATAGGGAAGATAACACATACACAACCACCAGGAAGAAAGCTCTCCCAGGAATCTCCCTCGCTCACTGCCCACAGACCCTCATTCCCCACATGCCTGTTCCACCCCAGGAGAGTGCACCTTCTCTATCACCTAGACAGTCCTTCGGCTGCCAGTCTCCCTTACCTTGGGTTACAGGAACAGACCGGACCAGAAGTCTCCGGGCTCTATGGCAACTACAGGGTTCCTTCCAGGATTTCTCTTCTCCCTCTGTGCACTCTCTCACCTGGAGGAGTTGCTCACAGGCCAACAAGCCTCATGCAACCCAATATTGCATGGTCACAACCACCCATGGGAAACACAGACCAAGGCTTCCTAAAATGGTTCAGCAGTCACAGGATGATCTCACGGTCATGATTTCGGAACAGGGCTCCACGCACAGGCTAGCTCAACTTTTCCCCAACAACCAAGGATTCTTCCACTCGAGTTCAACACAGGGTTCCTTTTCGGAAATGCGCTCCCAGGTTTTGCCTAGAACCGACACAGACTCACCGCTCTGGACAGGGTGTACACCGTTTCTTCAGGACCAAAAACAAGCTTTTTGGCTTTCAGAGATGAACTCGGGTAATCTGGCAGAGGTCATATTGGTTCCACCCTCAGAGGTTCGGGTTCCAATCGAGAGAAGATCCCCCCCCATGGTTCATCTTGGCGATTATATTTGCATGCACCAGGGTTGACACTTGTCACCCTGGGAACTGCATGCATACCAGAGCGTACATCCCCTTTGCACGTTCCCCCCCTTGCCAGGAACTTAGGATAAACGAAAATGCACATGTCTCTTTTTAAAATAATACTAAAATATTATTTCGCAGGCTTAAGCCCCTAGGCTTAGCCCCTAGGCTTAGCCCCTAGGCTCATTACTCAGCCCCTTTCCCACCTTCCAGCCCCTAGTTCCTTGCCCACTCTGTGGATGCTCAGTCCCCCATCACTCATTCATCATGGTCGGTCTGCACTTGGCGGTGTTTATATTTTATTAATGTGTTGCATACATACAGATACAAAATCCAGGCCCTTGGCCTTCAACCCTTAGGTTCTCTAGCCTAATCAAACACATAAGCCTACCGGATTATACCAAAACTTGTCTCACCATCCTATAACACATATTTACAATCTTTTTCAGATCATGGTTTACATCGGGGCTTGGCCTTAGGTACACTACAATCCCCTCCCCTTATTTTTGCACTGTCCTGAGTGCAACTTTACATAACATCTGCAAGATTTTCAAAATTTTCAAAAAGATGCGGGTACTCTGCCTGCATAACATCTGCATGCTCCCATGTTGCGTCCTCAGGACTGTACCAAGTCCACTGGACCTTTACAAGCTCTATAGCTCGATTCCGGAGCTGTTTTCTTTTCCTGTCGAATATGCGTACATGATGCATTTGCAGGACACCTTCTGGTTCCACCTGAATCAAAATCCAATCGATAACATGATTAGTATTAGGTACATATTTCTTAAGCAGTGAAACATGAAACACATTATGTATAGTCATAGATGCAGGTAATGCAAGCATGTATGCAACTGGCCCAATCCTTTCCAGGATCTCGAATGGCCCACAAAATCTTGCTGCCAACTTGGCGCAACTTCCCAATTTCAGGGAACTCATGTTAGTTTTCACTTTCAGGAAAACATGGTCACCCACTTTGAATTCCCTATGGGTTCTGTTACTATCAGCGTAACTTTTCTGCATATCCTGGGCAGCTTTTCAAATTCTGTTTGATTTTTATCATTTGATCCTCCATTTCTTTGAGTAGTTCAGGTCCAACTACTACCCTGTCAGCTATATTATCCCAGCTCACTGGAGTGTTGCACTTTCTTCCATAAAGTGCTTCGAATGGGCTCATCTTTAGAGATGTATAATGCCCATTATTGTAGGCGAATTTGACCAAATGTAGGTAGTCTTCCCACCTTGATGGTTTGTCCATCACATACATTCTCAGCATGTCTTCTATTACTCTGTTTAATCTCTCTATCTGTCCATCAGACTCGGGATGATATGATGTACTGAAGTTCAGATTCGTTCTGAATCCCTTGAACAGTCCTCTCCAGAAATTCGAATTGAATTTCGGGTCTCTATCAAACACAATTTTCTTAGGAATTCCATGCAAGCGTGCAACTTCTTTTAGGAAAATATTAGCAACATCTGCTGCTCTGTGTGTGGTTTTCAGTGGAATAAAATGGGCAGCTTTAGTAAGCTTGTCCACCACCACCATGATTGAATCATGTTGCTTGCTTGTTCTGGGCAATCCTGTGATAAAATCCATTGTTACCACRTCCCATTTCCATTCAGGAATAGGTAAAGGTTGCAGCAACCCTGCTGGGTGTCTGTGCTCAGCCTTGACCTTCTGGCATTCCATACATCTGGCGATGTATTCAGCAATTTCTTTCTTCAACCTGGCAAAAAATAATGGCTTTTGATTGCTGCCACAGTCTTCTGATATCCATGATGACCAACATAAGTCACATTATTCATTTCTTTTAGAATTTCCAGCTTCAATTCTCAGTCATTAGGTACATACACTCTATTTTTATACAGAAGTAGACCATCAGTTCCCAAGGCATAACCTTTCTCGATATGTGGTCTTTCATGCTGATGTAGCTTTGCTACAAGATTTATGTACTGCAAATCAACACTTGCAGCTTCAAGAATTCTTTCTTTAATCTCAGTTTTGTACATGCTAATGGCTGTAGCATGTAATTCATGCACTTTTCTATTGAGTGCATCATCCACTTTATTGTCTTTCCCTTTGATATGCCTGATATCAAAGTCATATTCGCACAGAAATTCCAGCCATCTAATTTGCCTGGTATTCAGGGTTGGCTGATCAAATATATACTTCAGACCATTGTGGTTTGTTCTTAATTTAAATTTCTTGCCCATGAGGTAATGTCTCCATTTGCTCAATGCATGGACAACTACTGCCAGCTCTAAATCATGAGTGGCATAATTCTTTTCATGCTCTTTCAGCTTTCGGGATTCATAACAAATTACAGATCCCTCTTGGCTGAGAACTCCTCCCAACCCTTCCTTACACGCATCTGTGCACACTATGTAATCCTTACTCGGATCAGCAATCTTTAGGATTGGAGCACTAGTGAGCAGCTGCTTCAATTGCTGGAAGCTGCTCTCACATTGTTCAGTCCATTGGAACTTCTTCTCCTTCCTTTGCAGGGAAGTGATAGCATGAGCTATCCTCGAAAATTCGGCTATGAACCTCCTATAATAACCTGTCAGACCCATAAAGGATCTAACTTCTATCACATTTCTTGGCGCTGGCCACTCTTGAATGGCGTGTACCTTCTCAGGATCCACAGTGATCCCCTCTTTAGAAATAATGTGTCCCATATAATGGATCTGCCTTTGGTAAAATGAGCACTTGCTCATTTTTGCGTAGAGCTGTTGTTCTCTCAACACCTGTAACACCATTCTAAGATGTTGTTCGTGTTCTTCCTCTGTCTTGGAGTACACCAAGATATCGTCCAAGAAGACTATGATGAACTTGTCCAAATAATTTTTTAACACTCCATTCATTAGGCACATAAAGACAACAGGCGCGTTGGACAGTCCAAACGACACCACTGTAAACTCATAGTGACCGTACCTTGTTCTAAAGGCAGTCTTGCTGATGTCCT
>JZKD02S0469582.1:612962-635550 GCA_000966675.3 Picea glauca
AAAAAAAGAAAAAAAAGAAAAAAAAAGGGGGGGGGAACTTAAAATAAATATGATTTAGGGTTTGAGACTCGATAAAAAGAAAGGGGGAAGGGGGAAAAAGGGAGGAGCTATTAGGTATTGTTATGCTTCCAAACTAGAGAACGGGACTGATTGCTTGTGAGGAGTTGGGGATTTCCTGAGCTGTATTAGAGTGGTAGCTCAGCCTTGGAGGCGGGCTGAGAAGCTAGGTTACTGTCTGGATTGTGTGTGGCCCCTTTGCGGCTCGGGGGGCTGAGGGGGAAGCAGAGTACCCCTAGAGTTTGGTTGGGAGGTACCGGTGTAGTCTCTACGGTCGGCGAGCGGGAGCATCAAGGAGCACGCGGACGCCATCCAGAGCGGGTGAACAGGCAAAGGTATGTTTTTCCGTCTCAGTTGAATGATTTTTATCAAGAACTAAACTAGTTGTCCGCTACCAATTTCTGAAGTCTATTTCTGCAGAAAAAAAAAGAAGAGATTTTATATAATGTATTTCTCCAATTCATTATGAAGTTTTTATTTTTATGTTTGGTGTTTAACAAAAAAAAAAAACAATTTCTTTTCGCTGTAATTTAATGTCGTGGTTGTGAGCGTTCATCCCTACGTCTGGATGGTTAGACGGCTCTGCTTCCAGGTTGGGAAGCCTGTGTGTTTGACCTGTGGATTGAAATTTAGTTTTACCTTCTGTTGTTGCATTTACCTTAGACCGTTTTTTGTCGAAATATTCACCATAGATCCCGCGATGCATTACGTTTGTTACCTGCGTTTATATACTTGAAGGAGAAATCTAACTCTGCGCTGGAAATCCTCACGAACTGCGTTTTTCTTGCCCCTGAAATGTTTTTGGGTTGTGGCATTGTACCCTAATTGTTTTCACTGCCTGTGTAAGGGCGATGGTCGTTTCAGATTTGAACATTTTTAAGTTCCTTACTCTACCACTGTGCTCCACTCAAATGTCTCTGCTGTAATAGTTATCTTACCCAGGCGTATTTCCCTTTTCCTTTTTGCATTTTATTATTGAGTGTTGGCGCCTCTTTTTCTTGAGAGCGACCTTTACTTACCTGACCCAACTCCTGGGCGAACTCATGAAGGCGTTTTGATTTTATCACTTAAGGGGAGTTAGCCTTTGGGTTCAGGTGAGGTAAGTTGTTTGCCAACTGGAGTGTCGTACCTGGGCATTTCCTTGGAGGAATATCGTCACCTGTGAGTCTCCAGACCTGAGAGACTGTGTGTGTGCACCTGTACCCATGAGTGTTGAATGGTGTGGTGTTTGAGTGAATCAAGGTGTCGGTCTGTCAGACATAGAGAGCACTTATGCCCCTTCTGGAGAGCTGTGCAGCAACGGTGCTTGACCTGGCTGTCACCTCCGCGATCCACTCCAACCCTTGAATACGGACCAACGACCACCCTATTGAAACGACTTCCATTGAAAATCCTTTACGGTTGTGAGGGACATCCTTCGTTTTTGACAATTTTCTCCCTTTAATTATATTTAGAGACCGATTAAAATTGCTCTAACCATCATGGAATCCATAGTTTGAGAGCAACTTAGCTTTATTGATTTCCAGATTAAGTACACATCCTTTAGATCTCATTGTTCATGATGCAATGTTCATGACGCAATATGAAAGAAACGTATGTTCGACCAATAGGTTACGTGATCGTATAAAATACCATTTCTTGATAGTTCAGTTTACGTGTTCATACAAAATACCTGGTTTCAAAAGTTGGAATCATTTTGATTTTGATAATAGTATATAATTATAAAATGTTTATAAGTTTAAAAAGAATAATTAATTAAAAAAAAAACTGGCCAATGTCAATATCCATTTATACCTCTAAACCTTTCCACAATTTAAATTGTGCCATTGTTACACAAATTTTTGATTTATTGAAGAGTTATGTAATTATTTTCAATTATATAAAAAAGGTCATATTATTTATGGGATGTTCAATATTTGGAAAATTTATTTGGTGGAAAAATGAATATTTAATATATTTAAAAATGCGATTTTTATATTTAACTATAATGAAAATTAATCATGATTTATGAAAGTATGGAAAAATTGTAATTCTTATTTTGATTTGATAATGAGATTATGGTATGAATGGTTGGTTTGTTAATTATTAGTGTAACGGTTTTTAGAGTAGTTTAGTTCTATTTGAAGGAAGAAGTTGTAATTGCCGTATGAAACTACCCATGTCTGCGAGCACGGGCTTTCTGCCCGCGCGTCTTCCTGGGGAACGCCCGTTCTGGCAGTATTGTCGTTACTTACCTCTGCTACATTTGCCGCGTGGCAAGGTTTCTAGCTCTCAGTCGCAGGCAATCCGATCCTGGCTTACCAACCCAGGCGAATACTTTATTATCGTTTTAATTTCTGGTTTAATAATGTTGTTTTATTATAAGTATGGTTCTACTATCGTTAATTCTTGGTTTAATATGCTGTTGAAATTTCCGGTTTTAATAATGCGGTTTTATTTTAAATATGGTTCTATGATCGTTATAATATTGGTTCTAAGATTATCGTTGTAATATGATGGTTTAATATTAAGTGGTTAATGTTAAGTGGTTTAATATTGTGGTTTAATATCATGGTTAAATATTATGGTTTAATCTTAAGGGGTTTAATATTATGGTTTAATGATGGTTAATGTTATGGTTTAATATTATGTGGTTTGATGTTAAGTGGTTGATATTGAGTGGTTTAACATTGTGGTTTAACTTGTGGTTTAATATTGTGGTTTTAATATTTTGGTTTTAATATTTTGGGTTTTAATATTATCGTTTAATATTAGGGTTTTAACATTGCTATGCTAATATTTGGGTTCTAAATATTGTCATGTTAAGGTTATGGTTCTATTATAATTGTCGTTTATAGTAACGATATTATGACTCCATTGTTGATGGTGACAATTTAAGTGGAAGTTATTATCATTTTAATTGCAATGTGATGGTATTCTAGAAGGAAAAGATATGGTGGTGTTATGGTGAATTCATTGTAAATCACAATATGATGGATGACCCATAAAATGTAGGGTCCGTGAATCTAAGTGAAACCAATATTTATAATTCAGTAAACGAGGATTGAAGTTAACTAATTGTACATTATTTAAGGTTGGATAACTCGTCGATTAATAAATTTTAAATGGAGCAATTGGTCTGTGATTTTCAGTGGGTCTTATTCATGGATGGTCAATGTCGGGGTCCTTCTTACTTGCTCCTTCCTGGAGGACGCTTGTTCATATAATTTATGTTGTACAAGGTTGTAATCATCTTATTGCTGGGTCAGTCTTGTCGGGCGGGATGTAGACACCCCCAGGTAGCCTTATGAGGTATGTCTGCATGTGTGTATGTTTCGTGTAAATAATCCAGTGCCGTATCAAGAGTCTCGGGCCCTTTAAAGGCAGGGTTTCCACTCTTACGAAACACCTGAGGGGATTACTAGTTTATGCCTGAGCAGTCGGCCAGGAGCCTATCTGACCTTCTCTACAGAGCAGAGAACTTAGATTAAACGCCCTACTTTCCTGTGCAGAAATAGTAAGACCTACTACTATGGATTCTTCCCTCTGTGTTGGTACTGTGCATTACCCAGTATGTCGTTGAATGTTTGCGTAGTGCACCTTATGTCCTTGGTCGTTCATTGCTTGCAGCTACTTGTTGTGTGCCCTTGTCTTCTTGTGGTAATCTTCGTGGTTGCGTCTTGTTGGTTGTCGGGTGGTGACGTAGAGTCACATATGTATGTTACTTCTACACGCGCACACACCTTAACACAAAAAAAAATTCACCAGTTAAAGAGTCGTTGTCACAACAAGGAGGGTGTTACATATATATATATATATATATATATACAAAATTAAAAAAATTAAAAAAACATAAATAATAATTATACTCTTTGTTAAATCTTGTAACAAGAAGGGGGTAAGCAATTTAAATGATTCATAAAAATATGTTATGGTAAAATTTAAAAAAAAAAGGGAAATAATTGTTTTATTATTTTATGATAATTTAAAATTATTAACTAAAAAGGGAAAAAGGAAAAAGGGGGTTAATTTCTACACCTACCAATTTGAGTCCTAAATGAAAAGGGGAAAGAGGGAAATCTAAAATATTTAGGAAACTAGGAAAAGAGGGAAACATACGAAGAAAAGGGAAACACAAGGGAAAATGCAAAAAGTCAAACTTAGTAAGGTATCTACCATTAAGAGCTTTCTAATTTAAAACTGAACTAGCAAATTGATAATGGGGAAAGTCATTAAAACCTGTAAGATAATTTGGGGACACCTAGGAGCGATTCTAGGAGTGACTCTAGATGAGTGAGGGAAATAAGGGAAATTAATTAATTAAAGAAATTAATTTGTGGAGGAATGAAGGGGTTGGGTGACACTTGTATGGGGAGGAATTTTAGGATTTAAATTTTAAAAATTTAATTAAATGAGATTTTAGGAAAGTAAGGGACTTCCAAACTCTATATAATGAAGGGAGGAGAACGATGAAGGCTCTTGGCTATTTGTGTAATGTTACACTGCATAAATCTCTACTTGAATGACTTAGCTTGTGGGAGTTGGGACACCCAACTCAGTGAGGAGTGGTAGCTCAACCTTGTGAGGCAATCTGGTAGCTAGACGAATCTATGGATAGCGTGTTTCGCCCCTTTGAGGCTTAGGGGGATAAGGGGGAAAAAGAGTACCCACAGCATTAGCTAGGAGGTACCAATGAAGTCTCGCCGGTTGACAAGCGAGAGTTTCCCAGAGCGCATGGGACGTCAACTCAGAGCAGGCGATCAGGAAATGATACACTTTTTTCTATTTTGTATCGTAGATTGTTGTAGGATTTATGCTTTGGATCTGCATGTTTATTGGTGTAAGTAAACTAATTGTCTAGATGGATGACTAAAATTTTTCATAGCCTAGCTCGAAGATTGATTGACTCCCATGGACTTCATTTTCCAGTGTGTCTTGACCGCCTTGGGGTGTTGATTGTGACCATTGTGGTTGTTTTTCCTTTCATCCATAGCTTATCAGTCCTCGCCTAAGAAATTGGTCAGGAGCCTGATCTACGGTCGTCACTTCGGCGTTAATAGACTTATGGATCTCAACACCCTTCTTTTCTGTGCGAGGATGATGAGTGAAGGATGTTCCTTTCAACCGTCTACCTCTGATGATTGTCCTTGACTAATGGTTTGAATTTCCCCTTGATGCAATTATATAAATATTCCAGTTGATTGCTAGTGAAGTTTCTCTTCATCCTCGGCTTGTTTTTTTTTCTCTCGTTGTGGTCTCATTTTTACCCCATTTTTGTTTTATATCTGGATGGATCAATTCTCTCCCAACATTTTTATTCTTTGATAAACTATAAATCTGCGTTGTGTATAGATGGATAATTTTTAACCTTATGTGGTTTTGTTTGGTTGGGTTTGTTGTATCTATATGCTTTAGTTAAAGGTGTTTTGTCTTGTTCGTTTCCTGTTCTTTTTCTAATACAAATTTTATAATTAAATATTCTACAAATATGATTTAAAATTTGTTGATATGTCTGAATGTCGATAAGAGCAGCCAGGGTCGAAGTTAAAGGATTAGACTATTATTCTTAGCAGGTCTATAAATGTGAAAGGAACCATTCTGTTATTGAAATCCTATGTAGTTATGTGACCCCGTGGCGGTGATTGTTGTTAATATGATACTGTCAAACCTTACCTGCTTGGGTTTGTTTGCGTGGGATATGCTGAGCGTGGGAAGTTTTTATTGTTATTTGATTTTTCGAATAAGCTAAAGGAGTTACATCTTAAATCAAAATTTAAGAAGTATATGTTATAAATAAAGTTTATAAGGTACTCATTACATTTTACTTCTCTGTATGGGGTCTCATGAGCTTGGATTTCGGTTTTATGGACTCTTGGACTGTAAATTTACGTTTTAAATGAGAAACGAATCCTCAATATATGATCTTTTCCTAGAATCCTGTGTAGACTCGTTGGTGTAATATCTGGCATTGATGACAATCCTCTCCACAGCCCTTGCATTCTCTGTTCTCAAATTGTGTGGATTTGACTTCTGGACAAATGTTCTCATACTGCAACCTATTTCTAATATAATGAATGAGAAAGATCTGATATAGATCCATCGATTGCATCATTTACGAGGGGATGGACATATAGAGTCTTTTTCAACAAAGAAATTATTTCCCTTGAAGTGTCATAGGAGTCTGACTCTTTGGTTACCTGCTCCATGTCTTGTTGACCAGAAGGGGCTTGCATTTTTCTATACCTGGCCAACGAAATTTTTGTTGCAAATCTTACCTGTTCCCGAAGGAGAATCTACCTACCCCTTGTCTATGATTTTCCTTTACTCGGGCTCGAATTTGACAGGTCACCCTCGCCTCTTTACATATTGACTATTTATTACCCGATTTTCACTGTACATAGACTTAAATTCTTCAGTGTTGCACAGATTTTATTACCTCGAAATGCCATTAATGTTGACTGTGTTTTTCCAGTTATTCACCCCCAATCTGCCTTTAGTGGTGGACTGTGGTTGCAGTCGTTTGGCCACCATTTGCCTAAATTGCTGACGGCGCCTGTAACCTGTGACTAACATTAGTTTTAGACAGCCAACTAAATGCTTCGGCGTTTATGCCTAAGTTTTTAACCTTACCTGACAGTGAACCTTATTAAAGGCGTATGGCAGTAAATCTAATTCCATGCATGGCCTTAGTCTCTCGTTGAATTTATGTCTTATGAAATTTACACTTCTTAGCTGATTCCTTTAATGTTGTAGACATCTGTCATTTGGTATGTTTAGCAAGGATAGACACGTGTGGTAAATTATGGAGTTAATAAATGTTTCATTGTTGTTTTCTGCCTTGATGTAGTTAGTGTTGTTAATGCTATGTTAATTGTAGGTTAAATGCCATGTTATATTCCTAGTTATTTTCTTTATTAATTGTTATAATTGTAACATTTTACTCAAGATTGTTACTATTGTTATTAAGTTAATGGCTAGTTGGATGGAGATTTGGATTAATATCAAATTTCCCATTTAGACTGTGATTAATGATTAAATGAGTTTATTAAGTATTGACCCAAGTATAGGTTAAAATCGCTAAATTAAATTGTGGTCAATGATTAAATTGTGATGCATGATTGCCGAATTGTTTAGTAGTTGATGTTATTTAGATTGAATTTGATGATTAAATTGTGATGCATGATTGCCAAATTGTTTAGTAGTTGATGTTATTTAGATTGAATTTGATCATTAAATTGTGATGCATGATTGCTGAATTGTTTCGTAGTTGATGTTATTTAGATTGAATTTGATGATTAAATTGTGATGTTGAATTGCCGAACTGATTCTTAATTGAGGTTATTGATTGAATTTAATGACTAAGGTATAATGTAGAATGGTCGATTGGATTGTATCTAATGTTAATCTAATGTTAATTTAAAGACTAATTTATAATTTATACATGCTAAAATTTGATGGATAATATATGCCTAACAAATTGCAAATTGCCATGCTTCATTAGAATGGAACCTTTTTAGTTTAGAATGTAATCATAGACTGGTTAGACTGGGTGATTGGTGGGGTCAGGGATGATTTCCTGTGGGTTGGTGTCACCCCTTTCCATCATCCTCTTATGTCTCTTCAACCTTGTGTGGGGTAGGTATAGTCTCCCAGTCAGTATTCAGACCTTGGTGCGTCAGAGTTTTCTTGAGTCTTGGTCCCTTTTGTTTTTCACCAGGGTTACTATCGTGCCTCTCTTCTGGGGATGGCATGGTTTTTGATGAGGGGATCATGGCATGCCTTATGGGTTAGTGGTGAATGACATCTTGGTTGGAGTCAATACGTACCATGTGAGCATGGCTGAGCATCATATGTTTACTTAGGAGAATGTGTTGGTTCGTGCGCCTTAAGGATCTAGTCTTGTTTGCCAATGTTGTTTTGTTGGGAAGGGTAAGTTTCCCCTTAGCTTGTAGGCATGTCTCGTTGCATCGAGCGGTTAGTCATTACTTCTGGTTATGTTGTGCCTTTTTCCCGGTTTCCCTTGTGTCTGTGTGTGGTGTCATAGTTTCCTGTTGCCTGGGTTGAGTGCTTCTGTTCATCATTTGGTGTGTGGTCAAACTTTTTTCTTCATTTCCTTCATGCCCTTATTTCTTCAAAAAAAATAAAATTTGTCTTTTCCCATGGCCTTATCGATGGGGTTGTCACATAAGGATAATATAGGTTCCTTATTTACTTTATTCTTTAAAAACTTAAGACTTTTCTAAGCTTCATTGGTCCACATGAATGTCTTTCCTTTGGTGCAATATTTTATGGGTGCTACAATACTGCTAAAATTTCGAATAATTTTTTGGTAATAGGTGGTCAGTCCATGAAAACGTCTTACCTTTGTTATTATTTGAGGACTAGGCCACTCCAAAATTGCTCTGACCTTCTCTGAATCCATCTTGACTCCTTCTGGTGAGATGAAAAAACCCATAAATACCAAACTTTCTTGCAGGAACCTACATTTCTTCAGGTTTGCATAAAGATGATATTTTCTCAACACATCCAATACAAATTTTAAATGTTTCAAGTGATCTTCTTTGTTGCTACTAAAAACTAGGATGTCATCAAAATAAATGACAACAAACTTACCAATATAAGATCAGAGTATAGTATTCATCAACCGCATGAAATTACTAGGAGCATTGCACAACCTAGATGACATCACCATCCATTCATCTAGGACATCCCTAGTCTTGAATTAAGTTTTCCATTCATCCCCTTCACAAATATAGATCTGGTGGTATCGAATTTGCAAATCAATTTTAATAAAATATTTATCTTCGACTAACACATCCATCATTTCGTCCAAGAGTGGTATAGGAAATGGATATTTGATGATAATTTTATTTATTTATCTACTACTTGTGCACATTCTCCACGTATTATTGTATTTTGGACTCAACAATGCTGGTAAAACATAGGGACTTATGTTTTCTCTTACCACACCTTTCTTTATAAGTTTTTTTACTTGTTGATTGAGCTATGCATGTTGTGTAGTTCTCATCCTATATGCTTCATGACTAGGTAAATATGATCCTTGGATTAGATCAATGTGATGTTGAGTATCCATCTTTGGGTGAAGAACATCAAGTAGTTCATTAAGGATAACATCAACATATTCCTCTAGTACCTTGGCCACTTCATCAAGGATTTTTATGTCTTCCCCAACTCCTTTTTTCACTATAAATACATATAAGAATCTTGTTTCCTTAATTTTATTAACAAGATCTCTTTCCAAGAACATATTATCATCTTTCCCTTCATCCTTAAGGGGAAATAAGACGAATTTCAATCCATCCTTCCAGAAGGTGTAGGTATTATTTTCTCCATGATGCACAAATTTTCTATCAAACTGCCAAGGTCTCCCCAATAACAGATGAAATTCATCCATAATAATGACATCACACCATACATCATATTTATAATTCTTATTGATGCAAAACTTGATCAAACATATTTTATTAATGGTGACTTCATTCCCTTTTTTGAACCATGCATTTCAGTAAGGGTGGGTATGTGTTTCATAGTGTAATTTCAACTTATCTACCATCTCTTTGGAAACTATATTCTCACAACTTCCATTATCAACAATAAATTGACATACCTTTCCCTTGAAAGTGCATTTGGTTCCAAAAATATTTTTCAAAATCCAAGAATCGCCATTGTCGCTACTCTACCTTTTATCTTTTTTGGGAATCACCATTGACCTCTGTACCATGAGATTCTCCCCCATATTGGGAGGGGCTTCAGATGAAACTCCTTATTCTGTAATCTCATCTTGGAGCAAGTTTAAAATAGGTTCTTATCCTTTATTTGGCTCTTGCATGTTATAATTTGAGCATTCAAATGCTCTATCACTCTCTACACCACACCTAAAACACACATAAGGTCCTCCTTTACCACCATCGTAGAATATACCCCTCTAAAATCGTCTTCCTTGTTAAGTATATTTTTCTTTATCATATCCTTGGGATGATTCACATTTTCCATTGTTAAAACCACCTCGTGAGGTAGACAATGTACCCCTCCTTGCTCCTCTATTCCTTTGAGAAAATTTTCGGGTTTTTTTTTCCTTGGCCTTTAAGGTCCATTGGTATGGCTATTCCATGTTACGAACCCTATGGATTCTCAATTCATCTTGAATAGAAATTTTTAAACAAGTCACATACCTTGTAGCAAGTTGTGCATTAGTTTCTTGGTTATCCACACGAATGGAAAACTAATAAAAAAAAATTGTGAGTTCCTCCACGGTGGACAAGTTCTTCAAGTCTTGAAATCTACGAAAAATTGTGTGGACATACTCTAAAGGAAAAAAAAAATCTCACAATTTCTTTTCCATCTTATTCCAGGTCCTAATTTTGTCTTTTCATTTTTTTTTCTTTCTTTCTGCACATGATCCCACTAGATCATGGCAAGACCCTTCAACTTGGTGCATGCAAATTTTACCTTCTTTTCCTATGTCATAGGTTTCTATTAAAAAGACAATTCTATGGAATTCATCCAATCTATTAATTCCTCTGGTTTAAGACTCCCTTGATATTCTAAAGGTTCCATTTTGATCCCATCATTTATCCCTTTTATATCCTTGAGCATCCTTTCTTCAAAAGTCATGCACTCTAATTGTTCTTCTTCATGTTCTAGATGTTGATCTATATATCCTTGGTATGTCTCCTCATCAAACACATATTTTTGTAAATATTCTCTAACTATCTAGTACGTTTGTAATACATGCTACTTTTTCTTTGGAGGTTTTTCAAATCTCTATGCATCTAAGCAAGACCTGCTCTTCCTCTTCCTCTCCTAGCCATCTTCCTGCTCTAACACTAGTTGATGAAGCCAATAAACTTTGATTCATTCACGAGATCTAAAAACCATGAAAACACATTAGAATGGAAAATAAATATCTTTTATTCCTTCTCCATCCAAACTACTACAATGGAATTTCAACCCCTTATAACTACTATATGAGATTTTCGAAAACCACTAATTTTAGAAAAACAACTAATTTTAGAAAATTATCGCATGACTCTAAAACTAACCAATAACTAAAAGCTAATTGGAGAAACACTATTTGTCAACTCAATTTTCTGATTAGGTGGATAAACTAAGAGATAACTAATAATTACTATTTTAAAACTTCTCAAAAAAACAATATAACCCCAATTTGAGGCCTTATATGAAGGAATTTGTCCCCGAAAATCTGTCAAAACAATGTTTGATCTCAAGTATTATATAAAATGATAGTGAAATCTTCAATATGCAACTCCCTATAGAATTTCATCCCAAACGGATAAATGAGTCAAAATTTATTACCCTAAAAAATCTGTGCATCATCTTCTCCAATGGACACTGAAATCCGAGAAATGTCATTAGATGTTCCTCTCGCTGGTGTTCACCTCCTAATTGATGAACTAGGGATAAGAATTATCACACCCTATAACCTGAGCAAGGTGGAAAATTTGAATAAATTATGATTCATCAAGGCTACCAACATGATTGTGCAACGACAAACTAGAAAGACATGAGTTATCAAAGGCAACCCCATATCAGTTGTCATAGAAGCTTCAGTGAAAGAAGACGTCAAAAATGTCTCTGTTTCTATCACATCCACCCACACCACTTTCACATTGGCAATAGACTATACCCTCAAGGATCTCGTTGTCCAAAACAAACATTAGGATGAACAAATTAGAGAGTTGGAGGAACAAGTCAGAAGATGAAAGAAGGATTAATGAAGCCTCATAGAATTCAAGTAATGCACTAAGATATTTAGGATAGAGCTCAATGAGATGACTATAGATATCTACACCCACCTTCAAGTCTTCAAGTGGTTGGAAACACAAAAAATAAGTTAACATAGCTTTATACAAGCCAAGAATGCCCAATTCATCACCATCGGGGTGTTAGAGATACTTCACACACACCTAGGATTTATTTTTCCTAAGGTTTTCCCTATGCTTATTAGTCATTATTTAGTCTCCCATAGTTTAGGGAGAATATTCCTTTTCCTACATTATAGGAGAATATTCTCTTGAGTTCACACTTCAGTTGGATCTGTTGAGTGAAGTATTAATGCCACATTGGTTCCATCACCATGCAACAATGGGATCATCACCATTGATGCACATTTCCTTGGGATTATCACTAGAATAGCGCATTTCCCTCACTTCACCTTGTTTCAGTCAGTTAACTGAATACTGAGAGGCTAGTTAACTCATACTAGGTGGCATTTAACTCTTGTAACTATTAGTGTGTGTCCAAATCACTTTAGAACACCACTATGGCGAATTGGCTTCTCTTCCGATGCACATTATTTTAGTTATACAGAGTATATCATGTGAAATTTATCATTCATTCATTCATTCATATAATACAATTGCTTGTTCTCTCCCTCTCATTTCCATCTTTTCTCATGTCCTATGCAAACTTTGTATGTAATTTTCTATCTATATATTATCTATGCAGGTTCATCCACATTTACATGGCATCAAAGATGACAAATTTCTAGGAAAAGGCACACCATACTCTTCTTGCAGGTACCGAAGATTGAAGACAGCGTGAAAATGGAATTTCCAAAAGAATTGATTCTTACACCATACAATTTCTTTGCATGGAAGGACAAGATGGTAATGCATATTTGAAGCATAGGACTATACAGGTTAACCATGGACATAGAGACCAAACCCACATAATCCATAGAAAAATACAAGTATCTAAATCAGATGGATGAAGCTTACAGAACTATTTGCAGTCTCATTTATCGTGAGCTCCTCTTTCACATATCCTCTTGTAAAACCCCCAATGAATTCTAGACCACCATGGAAGGAATTTTTGGAAAACAAGACGATATGAGGGGACATATACTTGAGGTATAATTTCTCACTCTGGATTCCAAAAACCTTCAACAATATCCAATAGTTTTTACCAAATATAAGGATTTTTTGTCACAAATCAAGGCTTCTGGGGTTGATAAATCTAAGGAGGAGAAACAAATAATTATTACCATTCTTTACAAACTCGGTTTGGAATACTCAGTGTTTGTATCCACATTTAATTAAGTTAGGCTTGCCTCTGGAGCTAGCTGGAAAACTCCTTCTCTTAAGGCCTTTATCAAATCTCTGATGCAAGGGAAAACCAAGCTCATCAATATAGGAAAAATCAAAGACTCAAAGGCACATGCACTTGCTTTGAAATATGGTAGAAATCACCAAAATCAGAAATATAAATGCAATGACAAAGGGAAGGGAAATGAAAATCAAAAGAAGGAAGGGTACTCAAAAACCTTCAACAATTCCTCTGAATCCAAAGGTGGAAAGGGGAGAAAAGGGGAGAAATACACTTACTGCCAATGATGATTCCATCTAAAATCCAAAATCATGAAAAAATAGATAGACAAAATGGAAAAAATACTTCAGAAAACAACCTTGGAGATCCCATCCCCGAGGGTGCCAAGAAGAAGAAGCCAGAAGATCCAAACCCCAAGAAAGGTAATTCTAGCCATGCTTTGATTTCCATTAAGTTATCTCTTGATGCTTGGATTGCAGATTCAAGTGCATCACACCACATGGAATCCATAAAGAAAGAATGATATTCATTGGACGCATGAAAAGGTCCTCCTATTTTGATGGGGTTTGAATCTTGAGTTGAAGTCACCCGCAAAGGAATAGTTGAAATCACAAACATGAGCTTCGAGATTGTGCTACATGTTCCCAAACTCTCTGTCAATATTTTCTCTATGTATCAGATGAAAAACTATGGAAATGAAAAGAAAGTAATATTCACACCTGATGCAGTGGATATCTATGACATGAAAACCAATTCCAAATTTTCTACTGGTGAGGTAAATCACCAATCCAAACTCTACACATTTTTTGAATTTATTGAACCAGATTCTGCATTACTTCTTACACATGATAATGAAAGACGTATGATATGCCATGAAAGGTTCAGGAATTTAAATTTCATATACATGCAACAACTTAGCAAGAAAGGAATGGTTGATGGTCTACCTAACATCCACTTCTCTAAAGGAATTTGTTAAGGATGTGTTCTTGGAAAACACCCTCAAGAGAAATTCGACAAAGGAAAGACTCATAAGCCATCCTCTCCTTTGGATCTGATATAAATTGATCTCATGGGCCCTTTTACATGTCCATCAAATAGTAAATAAAGGTATGTCCTCATTTTTGTTGATGATTTCTCACACCATAATTGGAATTTCTTTCTTAGGAAAAAATCTGAGGTCTTTCAACACCTCAAAGATTTCAAAGCCCTTGTTGAGACACAGTCATGATTCATGAAAGAATATAAAATTCCTCCGAACAGATAATGGGGGGGAGTATTTCAACCATGAGATACAAAATATTTTTATTGAGTTCGGGATTCAATTGCAACAAATGGTTCCTTATAATCCGTAGCAAAACAAAGTTGTTGAGTAGAAAAATAGATCCCTCAAAGAGATGGCACCCTGCATGTTGCATGTAAAGTCACTTCCACATATATTATGGGATGAAGAACTTAATTTTGCAACCTAAATAAAAAATAGATCTCCCCATAGATCTGTCAAGGATAATACCCTCTTTGAGGCTTGGAGCATCCTCAAACCAGAAGTGACCCACTTCTGTATATTTGATTCTCGTGCATGGGCCAAGATTCCCTCTCAGAAGAGGAAGGTACTTGATCCATAAAGTGCATAGTGTATTTTTGTTGGATACCATGATAGTGTGAAGGGATACAGACTCATTGATCCCTCTACATACTGGTTCATCATTGAGCGGAACGTCCAATTAGAGGAAAGTATCTCGCATGCACCTCAGGAGCCGCATGAAGACACTTTTATTCTTCCAGTTGTCAGAGATGATGAGCATGCACATGCCGACTCTTCTTCATATGAGAGTTTTGATTCATAGGATCTAGATGATTTAGATACCGAGTCAGTATAGTCAAATGTAGATGTAGATGCAGAGCTAGAGCCAAAGCCAAAGTGGGCCAAGACTACTCTTCAAGATGCAAGAGATTTTGTTGGGGATCCAACTGATATGAGGAGGACTCTATATGATTTCAAGGAGCCTCCTCTTGCAATCACTACCACTGAACTGATGCCACCCATGCATATTTTCCTGGTTCATTCTTCATATCCATAGTCCTATGGAGAGGCAGCTGGGAATCCTTAAGAACCAGACTTGGGATCTGGTTCCCCTTCCTTCAGGAAGGAAACTTGTTAGGTGTATATGGGTCTACAAGACCTAGAGTGAAACAAATGGACATGTTAGAAGATACAAATCTAGGCTAGTTTCCAAATTCTTTCAGCAGGTACATGACATTGACTATGATGAGACCTTCTCTCCAATAGAGAAGATGGATTCCATACATTTGGCACTTTCCATTGTGGTATCCAAGGGATGGGAATTCCATCAGATGGACGTGACGAATGCATTTCTTCATGGATATCTCTCTGAGGATATCTATATGGAGTAGCCCCAGGGATTCATGCAAGATTCATCTTTGGTCCGTTGAATGAAGAAGTCACTTTATGGACTCAAGAAATCCCCAAGGGCATGGTATGCCAATATGGACTCCTACCTACTATCACATAACTTTGTACATTGTAAGTCAGACATGAATGTTTACATGCTTAGGATGATTGATTCACATGTACTCCTAGTTCTTTATGTCGATGATTTGTTGATCATCGGTTTCTTGTATTCAATGATTGTCGTCGTCAAGAGGATTTTGCATGACAGGTTCTTTATGATGGAAACGGGTTTGCTACATTTCTTCCTTTGTCTTGATATAAATGAGGATGCATCAAACATAAAAATTTCCCAGGCCAAGTATGCACAAGATCTCCTCGAGGGATTCCACATTATAGAATGAAAGTCTACCCCAAATCCTTTCCCATCAGGATTCAAAATTGAGGATGGGGGGTACACTCCACTGGTGGAAAACACATTGTACAAACAACTAGTGGGGAGCTTGTTGTATCTCACACACTCCATACCATACCTCTCCTATGTAGTTAGATAAGTTTCTCGGTTCATGCAAGAGTCACATCAGCTACATTGGAAGGTTGCAAAGCATATCCTTCGATACGTATAGGGAACCATCACCTTTGGAATTCACTATGCAGTAGACACTGCATTGGACCTAATCGGGTTCACTAATTCTGACTAGGCTAGTGTCAACATTGATCGAAATTCCACATTTGGTAACTCACTTAGTCTTGTCTCCGAGCCATCTGTTGGTCGAGAAAGAAGTAGGATTCTATTTCTCTATATTCCACCGAGGCAAAGTACATAGGGATAGTTAACATAACCATTCAGTCTATGCGGCTACATCACTTTCTTACTAAGTTGGGAATTCAGTTTCACCGATCGATCATCATCTGGTGTGACAACTAGAGAACTCTAAAGTTATGTAGAGATCCATTTCATAGGCAGCAGACGAAGCACATCAAGATCCACATGCACTACATTCGGGACTTAGTACATGAAGGGATCATTGACCTGCATTTTTTTCCTTCAGTAGAACAAACTGCAAACATCTTCACCAATACCTTCACTAAGACGAAGTTCCATTCTTTGGGCAGTCCTCTTGGATTGAAGGACACAATTTCCTAGCAACTGTTAGCTCTTTTTTTTATGCATTATACCTTGAGAGGGGCGTTTTCCCATGAGTTTTTCCCTCTTTCCTCATTTATTTGCGCATGTCTTTTGTATTTGGGTACCTAACATGGCCTCATTGTCGAGACCCACTTTTGTTTTCACCATAGTGATGTTCAGGGGGGGTGTTGGAGATACTTCACAAACACCTAAGATTTTTTTTTCCTAAGGTTTTCCCTATGTTTATTTGTCATTATTCAGTCTCCTATAGTTTAGGGAGAATATTCATTTTCCTACATTCTAGGAGAATATTCTCCTCAATTCACAATTTAGTTGGATCATTTCAATGGAGTCTTAACTCCACATTGGTTCCATCACCATGCAACATTGGGATCATCACTTCTAATGCACATTGTCCTTGGTATTATCACTAGACTAGTGCATTACCCTCACTTCACCCTATTTCAGTTAGCTAGTTGAAGACTGAGAGGCTAGTTAACTCAGGCTAAGTGGCAGTTAACTCACGTAACTACCAGTGTGTGTCCATATCACTATAGAACACCACTATGGTGCATTGGCTTCTCTTCCAGTGCACATTAGTTGACTTATATAGAGTATATCATGTGTAATTTATCATTCATTCAATCAATTAATACAATTCTTTATTCTATCTCTCATGCTTCCTTCTTTTCTCATGTCTTCTGCAAATTATGTATGTCCTTTCTAGGTAGATCTTATCTGTTCAGGTTCATCCACATTTACATGAGGAAGAATTGAACAATATGAAAATGTAGCGACCCTCCTTGTTATGACAACAACTCTGATAACAGGTGCAATTTTTTTTATTTTTTTTTTAATGTGTGTGCGCGCGTGTAGAAAGGAAACAGACACATGTGACTCTACGTCACCACCCAACGACTAACCATATGGAACCACGATGATCACCAAAAGAAGAAAAGATGCACAACAAGTAGCTGCAAGAAATGAACGACCCAAGACATAGACGCACAATGCGAACATTTAATGACATACTGGGTTATGCACCGTATGAACATAGAGGGAAGAATCCATGGTAGTATATCTTACTATTTCTGCACAGGAAAGCAAGGCGTTTAATCTTAGTCCTCTGCTCCGGAGAGAGAGAAGGTCAGATAAGCTCCTGGCCGGCTGCTCAGGCATAAACTAGTAATCTCTGACAGGTGTGTCGCAAGAGTGGAAACTCTGCCTTTAAAGGGCCCGAGACTCTTGATACGGCATTGGATTCTTCACACAGAAGATCACACACAGATACATAAATACTTGGGCTACAAGGAGGGGTATATATCCCGCCCGAAACAAAAAACCACACAATGCAAGAGAACCAAGGACTACAATGTCAAGGGCAACCACGACCTCGATGAAAGACGCAAGTCAGAAGGATACCGACAATGAAAAACCACTAGAAGGACTCATTGACTTTAATTACAACCCTTACCCCAGTTGACTTCTATTAGACGATGAATTACCAACCCATTCTTAAATGTAAAATCAACTAAATTCCATCCCCATCTACTAAGCCATGGTGACTCCTCGTACTTAATTTCAAGGACAATCATGATATATGTTTATCACTGACCATAATTACTACAATAACATACCATGAATGAATAATTTCATTGCCTTTGCCTCACTTACCTTGCGATAGGATATCATCCATGGCTCATCTCATATGTTAGTATCAATAAATAAACTGTCATGACATCTTCATAAGACTAGCATCATTACATCATAATATAAAGACTTTGCTAATCACTAACTAAATTCATGATAACTACAATGACATCACCATAGCGCTAGCATTAACAAATGAACCAAACCTCTTCTACTGATTCATAGTACTCTATGCTGCTTAGTTCAAGGAACCTCATAATTTATAAATCATCAATAACTAAAGATTCAATAGCATTATCATAAGACCATCATTTCATTATTTTTTTTCTATGATACCAAACACTAAAATATTATTGACGCTGCCATGAAATAATAAACACGTTACAATCATATCCCATAACGCCGCAAAAATAACAATCACCTCATATTCTATGTGTTCCCAACAACCCACTACACCCGATGGCCTAATAGGGTAGCATAATTTCATGTTGAGTTACAAAGTTGCACGAATAACATTTACATATCTAGATGGTGATCAATAATAAAGATGGTAAGGAGGTTAGCACCACTTATTCCAACCTCCGCTGCGAGCCTGCCCAGGTAATTCTAAAGCGCCTAAATTCTCGAGGTACAATCTATTAAATGGACATCCATTAGTGGGCGAGTTACCAGCCCTAACCTTAAAATTAAATACATCGCATTGATTTCACCCTCCCCTCAACAGATCGTAATAAATTAATGTACTTAGCTTCAAGACCTTACCCTTACATGAGGTAAAGAAAAAGGGCCCAACAATGAACTAACCATTCTTTTATTTTTTATTTTAAATTTTTCTTTGTCATGCAATAATAACCTTGTAAAGAATAAGACATAATCCTTTCCCTTTTCATATTGTAAAAGCATCCTCATTACAACTGTCAAACACTAGAATCTAATGAAAACATGAACGCGTTTGGGTAGGACAACAACATACAGAAATAAATATTGTGGTATCCAAAGAGCATATCAATGTACAGTCATTCTTTTGATGATTTTTTTTTTGTCTTTAAATAATTCTCCAAGGCAGCAAGCATAGTGATCTGTCCTTATGGTATTGTTCGTTGGTTATTCTCATTGTCTGAGTAAAGGGAGAAAATTCTGATCAAAAAAACATTTAAGTAGGAATGCTTGCTGGGTAAGGTAACCTCTTTGCAACCTGCAGGGGATATGTTGATCACTACATTAGCTTTGTCAGGTCTGAAACAGTTGAGGGGAGTTGTCAATATTCTAGATTTGGATTGACTTGGGTTGTATATTGACCCCCTTTTTTAGCTAACTAAATTAAAATGTACTCAGTGAGTATTATAAAATTTCAATGCACTAAATTAAAATGGATAGGCTTTTTATAAAATCTCACTGCATTAAAATTTAAATGCACTGGTTATAAGCTTTCTTATATATAATATATTTCTCTTTTAAGGAAAGGAATTAAAAGAATAAGCATTTATTAAAATGCACACCAGTATTATAAATCTCAGTACCCCAACTTGAAATACGCTTATTATAACTCTGAACGCATTAAATTAAAATGCCTAGACTATATTCTAAAATCTAATTCCCTTAAATATGAATAAGTATAAACTCTGAGTGCATTGTTTTAATTTAAAATATGCACACAGTATTATAGAATGTCAATGCACTAAATTAAAATGAAAAATGCACTGACTCACCATTATAAAATCTCAATGCACCAAATTAAAATGAATACGAAGTATTATAAAATCTTAATGAACTTAAACGTGAATGCATTGAATTAAAGAGCATAAGCGGAATTAGCTGGTAAATTTGAACGCACTGGAAACACATAGTCTAAAAGAAATGGAACCTTTGCAAATCTCGAGAAAACAAAGGACCTAATTGTGGGTTACTAAGACTGCTATTGCACATTACAAGACTGCAATGATATGAATTCTATCTCTTCTTGCTTGCAAAAATAAAGAAGTATCCCTATAAATAAACGCCCAGGTCACAAAGGAGATGCCCAACAATGAAAAAAAAACACAGGCCACAAATGGGGATGCCCAACAAATAAAAATAAACGCAGGTCACGAATGGGGATGCCCAACAAATAAAATGGAACGCAAGCCACGAAATGGGAATGCCCACAAAATGTAAAAAGAAAACCCACGGTGGAATTTGCCCACGGAATTTAAAAACGCCCAAAATGTAGAAGTGAAAACCCGCTGGAAAATTTGCCCACTATATATGAAAACGCCCAAGGTAAAAGGATAAAACCCACACTAAAAACGCCCCCCTGTAATAACTTTTTTTTTCAAAATATAGTCATAAGGGAACGCCCATGGTAAAAACGATTCGCCCAGGGACCACTACCGTAACCATAAACCCAGCCAAACCTTCCAGAAACCTGAAACTAAACCATATGTAAAGGAAAACGAAATAATCCGTAAACCCAAAACAATTTACCCAACCCTAAAATTGTACCAAATATAAAAGAGAATAACAATAAACCCATATGAATTTGCCAGAAACCCTACGAATGTACCAAACAGAAGAAGAACGAGCAACCATAACCCAAAACGAATTACCAGGAACCCTAAACATTACCAGATATAAAAACGGAATAACCAAATGCAGTTTACAGGGACAGCTTCGAAAGAAATTTCCAGAACTGATTGCCAACGCTGATCTACAGAAAATACCCCTATTTTTTTATTTTTTTTTGCAGAGTTTAAGAAACGAGGAAATCAAATTTTACTAGAGTACAATCATAATCTCAGCAGTAAATAACTAAGAATTATACTCTACTAAAAACATGAACATACCGTTGCCTTGTTGCTTGCCGCAATGACTCATGTGCTCCACGCCGCTCCTGTTTGCCGACTGCAGAGACTACACTGGTACCTCCCAGGAAAACGATAGGGGTACTCTGCTTCCCCCTTAGCCCCCCGAGCTGCAAAGGGGCCACACATAGTCCAGACAGTAACCTATCTTTCCAGCTCACCTCCAAGGCTGAGATACCACTCAATCAGCTGGGAAAATCCCCAACTCCTCACAAGAAATCAATCCAGTTGAAATTTTGGCAGCCTAACAATACCTCATAGCATATCCCCCTATCTTTCCCCCCATCCCCTTTATTTTATCCTCTTTTTGACCTCAATCACATTTTGTTTTAGGTTTTTTTTTCATCCAAAAACCCTAAATCATATTTCTTTTAAGCTTCCCGCCCCCTTTATTTTTTTATTTTTTTTAAATTCATATACACATATATATATATTTTTCTTTTTAAACTCCCATTAGTTAACTAATTTAAATTCTTCTTTTCAAATTTACAACCACCTATTTGAATTAATTTCTTAATCTCTTTATTTTACCCTACACACTTTATGAAGACTCACATGAGCTTAAGTGGGTTTTTTTTTTGTTTTGTTTAATTTTATTATTAGCACCTGTATTTTTAGATCTAGCTAGTAAGAAATGAATTTCTAATTTCATTTGAATGGCAGAGCATTTGTGAGCTGGAATATCATGGCATTGTTGTTAGGAGATTGTTAAGCTTTGATTATTATGTTAGGGCGAAGTAGTACCTTCACTAAAAAGATAAATTATCAAGCTTATTACTGGAAATGAGGAAAGGCCTTATGTATGCAATTAAGGAAGGAATTACTTTATGAATTCAATTAAAGGAGGAATTGTTTTTTGTATTTAATTAAGGAAGGAAACTCCTTGGATTAGGTGGAGGTTGCAAATCATAGGGGTAATGAATATTTAATGTATAGTCTTGAATTATGTTTTTTTTTTGACATAGGGCTCAAATTCTGAACTGGCGACGCCTGGTTAGTGGAATTGTTTAAGGATTTATTCAGGTGTTGATGTATTAGGGATATTTAGGCTGACTCCTTCATCCACATTATTGCGACGTGCCCTTCAGGACACACCACGTGCTCCAAGGGTGCTGCTCACCTCTTGAGTTTATTTTGTGCGACGTGCCCTTCAGGATGCACCACGTGCTCCAAGGGTTCCACTCACCTTTTGAGTTTCTTTTGTGCGACGTGCCCTTCAGGATGCACCACGTGCTCCAAGGGTGCCACTCACCAACTGGACTGATTGGTAGACGTCTATAACCCCTGGAGTCAATACTCCACCAGGTGAACTTTTGGGAGACTAAGTGTAAGGTAGCTAGAGAGGTAGTGGGGGGGCCCAGAGGGCCCATAGTGATAATAGTGGAGGTCATTCAATGTAAGGTGGACTAGGTCCACTATATTATTAAATAAGGCCCA
>JZKD02S0469582.1:660840-675511 GCA_000966675.3 Picea glauca
TCAGGATGCACCACGTGCTCCAAGGGTGCCACTCGCCAACTGGACTGATTGGTAGACATCTATAACCCCTGGAGTCAATACTCTGCCAGGTGAACTTGTGGGAGACTAAGGGTTCATAGGAATAAGGCCCTCGCCTTATTGCGTGCCCCTTAGAATCATCGTGAGCGACTGTCGCAGTCTTCCCTCACGGCATCGTGGATCCTCTCGAACTAGGTAATCGTTAACTTACAGTTCTAGCCACAGCGAGAGTGCTAGTAGGCGGTGGCAGGGCTGTTGTCCACCCCTCTCCCTCAAACTTTCTGAAACTCGTGTGTGGCCCCTTTACTCCATATGTGAGTCTGGTCGACAAGCTATCATCAGCCTGCATCATCGACAATCGTGTCAGAACATGTCAAAAATCAAATCATCAAATCAATGAAATATCACAGTAAATAAATCAACCCAAATAGCACACTCCCTGACTCAATCCGGAGTCCAAGGGGGTTCTACCGATGCTGTTGCATCCTCAAGGTCCAAAAACCCTTCACACTCGATAAAACTGAGTCAATAGCACCTGTCTCAATCAAAACTAGTAAAACATCATGTCGTCTGTCAATCGCATCATAATCAAGCATAAATGGTTTAACATCACAAAAGTCTAGATCACTTGTGAGCAAGTGTCCTCAAAAAATAAGTTTTCTCAGTGCGCCAGAGCGAGATGTTACAAAAAATATGGATCGTTGAGAACAAAGATGATCCAACTGAGCTTCCTTGCACCCCATAATGGGAAAGGAGAAGTGATTATGCTTCCCTTGATCAATTCCAATAAGTTGGGGAGAGGGAGAAAAAGGAAACAAAGAGATTATTTTCCATCCATGCATAACTCCATAAGGATACACACATCCTGATGCATAAAGGACATCTACCTCCCATTCAATATCTTGGAAAGACCAAGATAGAAGAGCATCTCTTTGAATAAATCCAACAAAACATGAACAAAAGACAAGACAATGTTCAATATGTTATGAATGTAACAATAGACTTAATGGAGGAGCATCTCATCCGAATGACCACTTGAATCAAACTATGATCTAGGATTTCATGGAAAACATAACAAGGGACATGTAAACTATTTCCAACAACTCAGTCTCACATGAAGCCTCCCTAGAAAAACTCTTGTATCATAGGGTTATATCAATCAAATGACAACATGAATTTTGGGAAGCTTACGTGAGAGATAAAGACAAGTAAATGAGAAAAATTGTCATATTCAATTTTTTCCACAACTACCTTTTATTTTTTCTTTTTTCCAACCATCATCAACTTCATCCTATTCTAACACTTGTCAACAACATTTGAGAGGGGAAGCTAAAGAGACTTGTAACTGCTTCTTGCAAAATCCAAGAAGACATTATTGGCATTTACTCAAATTGATATAAATAAAATAAGAGGCCCATTTTGAAGGGTCCCTTGAAGCATTGTATATTAAGAAACAACTTTCAAAATTAATACTGAGAATCCCTCATAGATGTTTTGTTAGAGATAATAACTCTTGTGGATGCTAGCTTGTTGTAAATTATTTTCAACAAACTTTTATGTTGTTTTCATGTGTTGTAAGAATGTTCCTTTTCTCGTAGACTATTCTTATGCAGATGGAAATATTTGTTTCAGTTTAGCTTCCTATGTGTTACCTTTGTCCTGATACGATGAGTAGTTTATGTTTGTGATTTCATAACTTAGACTAATCTGGTTATGTTATGTGTATGCATGTGTTGTATGACCTTGTTTCTTCTTAAAAACTACCTAGAAGAAGTCATTTTTAGGGATTAGTTTCATTTATAGCTTCTCATTGGTTACTATAGTCGTTCCTAACTAGGATATGATAGGTTAGATTTTATTTCTGTACTTACTTAGTTTCCATCTTCATTTCCCGTTCCACTCATAACCATCCAATCACCCCCCAAAACCAATAATTTCATGATCCAGATTAATTTCGGCACGAAATGAGAGAGGAGATATAACACATAAATACAAAGAAATAATACAAGAAAGCCAATAATATAACATATATATATATATATATCATATAAAAAGAGGCACATATCTACAATAATACACAATTTCTATTAATGAGTGAATGTACAAAACTATAGAAATATAGAGTGAAAGACCCTCTAGAATGGTGGCATATTCTCTCCGAGAAAAGATGTGATGGATACTCACATTAAAAATAATATGATTACAATGAGGCTCTAAATACATTTTAACATAAATAAAATACAAAACCCTAACCCCAGAAGATGAAAATCCGATAGTTTTGTGGACCTCATTTTGGGTACTTTGGTGTATCAACTTCCTACAGGCGTAACTTTGGCATACAAACTTCGTTTGGGGCACACACTATATCATTAGAAAAGTATAATTGAGGAGATTCATTTTTTGGGCTCAATCAAAGCATGTGGCTATAATTGAGGTGCTCAATCCCCAAAAAAAATCATTTAGGCCCTCAAAATGACCCCAAAAGTTTAGGAACTGAAAACCTGCTAAAAATAGTAAGTTTGCGGAAGATTATTTTGTGCCAGTTGGAATATATGGGTGACCATCGATATCCAAGATCATTTTAGCTGGGATAGAATCTAGATGGGTCTCTTAAACCAAACAATGCATAGTCTAATTAGGATTGTGCATCAGGGAGTACCCCTTACTGTTGAAGGGAAATCATGCCACCTCAACAAGATCATGACTTCATAAGTCTGATAATATTGATGATGATGGCTTCATAAGACTATCAAAAAATTGTTTCAATTAGTTTTAGATTGGGTGGTTGGGAGGAATTATTGTTATCTTCCCCACCTAGGCTCAATTTCCATAAGTGAGATGTTGATCTCATAATGAGTATATTGTTGTAATGGCTTCAATCCTTGTTGGTGATTGACTTTGTACCCCAAATTTTACTCTTGACCTCAGTAAGAATATTTTAATTGTAACTATAGTGTTGAGAAAAGGGTAAATGGAAGGTGGAAATATTATTATGGATTTGAAACAAGTATAAATTATCATACATTTGGTTGTTGGATATGAAAAAAATCTTATTTGATACTCTCATAACCCCAATTACCTGATACGTATGTGAATTTTGGGGTGCAATATTATTAGAGAATCTTGGATAAAGTTAGAGAAAATACAAAAGAATTTTATAAATTATAATCTCAATATTAAAGGCAGTACACCCTATCCTATCCTCCTTATCAAAGAGATCCTTTCAGTTATTGAGTAAAGATCTATGATTAGGTAATTAGTGTACAAGAACAAGATAACCAACATGGATTATAAGAGGATCCTAAAAAAAAGATCAAAGTCTATCCAAAACCACCAATGGCTCATGTGGGGATGCCATCAAGACTCTAATTATTTGCTAAATCATTGGGGAATATTGGAAGACATCATTTTTTAGAGCACCGATAATATTAAAAATATTATTACATATAAACATAAATAGAATATGTGGTGAAATAAAGAATTAGAAGATAAAAGTAATATAATACACTACATGGAAGTGTCTCTTGTTATACATCAAAGAAGAATATATGAGTTGGATAGCTTGCAAGGAGAGCTTAGGAATATTAAGTCACCAACTTTTGATGGTGAAAAAAAGAGGGGGGATGATGATAAAACTTTTTTACTTGTAATAACAAAATATTTTATGTTTCATAGCTACTCATATAACCTAGAATATAAGATTTCCCTATACCATTTTCATGGAAAATATTCTATGTGGTGGTATTAGTTGAGGCAAGTCAAGAACATTGATGAGAAAATGATTTCTTGGAAGTAGTTCAAGAAATATTTTCGGCAGGAGTATCCTTTAGAGCACTACGATGACAAGAAAATGGAAGAATTGTTTGAATTAAAGTAAGGGAGAATGACCATGGAAGAATATGAAAATTATTTTTTAGAGTTGCTAAGGTATGTGGATTTTATCAAAGAGGATAAGATGAAAATACCAAGGTTTCTAGGTGGGCTCCCATCTTTTTACAAAGACAAAATTTAATTTGATGAACCTAGAACTTTGGAAGAGAACATTAGAAATTACAATTGCCTGTATGAGCAAGAAAAATGAAGAGATACTTTTCAGAAGTCTTGTAAGGATAAGAAGAAGGATAAATCATATCAGAGAAGGAAGGAATTCAAACCTCCTTTCAATATAAATAGTCGTAATACATATCTTCAAAATCAACCTTCCAAAACTGAATCCAAGATGAAATATTCCTTTGGGAAAAGGGGAAGGGTACCAATAAAATGTTGGGGATGTAAAGAATATCACATATACACATATTTCCCTCATAGAGAAGATAACATGATGACTTTTAAAAATATTGAATATGCTACTATAGTGGAAGACATGGACATAAATATTTCAAGGATATGTGTGGCCCTAGAAGATCAACAAGTAGAGAATTAGATTCATATGATTGAGGTGGAGGGAAATATTATAAATAATCATATTTCTATTGTATTTGATTAAGGAGAAATCCATAATTACATTGATACTAAATAAGTAGATAGATTTCATTTGAAAAAAAGTAAGCTTTAAATATCATTGTTGGTTTAGATAGACACTAGAACCAAAAGAAGGATCAGTGAGGTTATCATAGGTTTTCTAGTAGATTTGAATGGAGTGAATACAAATTTCTATATGAATATCATACCATTAGGATCTTATGATATCCTAATTATAATGGATTGGTTGGAAAAACATCATATTGTCATAGATTGTTATAAAACAAAATTTAGATGTATTAATGAAAAATGAAATGAGAGCATTATGAAAGGTATTCCAAGGCCCATTTCTATAAGATATATTTTAGACTTACAAATGAAGAGATATTTGAGGAAAGGATGGAAATTGTATGCAACTCATGTGGAATACCCACACCAGATGAAAAGGCCAAGTCATGAAGATTTCTTAGTATTTCAAGAGTTTGAGGATGTATTCAAAGAAATACCAATATTTCCACCAAAGAGGGATACATATTTATGTATTGATTTAATACATGAAGCTTACCCAATATTAAATAATATTTATAGAATGAGCATAGTGGAATTAAACAAATTAAAAATGTAACTAGAAGAATTGTTGAAGAAAGGGTACATTCGTCCAAGTATTTCACCTTGGGGAGAACCAATACCTTTTGTGAAAAATAAGGATGGAATGTTGAGGCTTTGTATTGAGTTTAGATAGATGAATAAGGACATTATGAAGAAAAAATACCATATACCTATAATTGATGAAATCTTTCATCAACTAAGAGGAGCAAATGTATTTTAAAAGAGAGATTTGAGGTCAGAATATTAACAATTGAGAATTAAGGAACAATACATTAGTAAGACAACTTTTAGAACTAGGTATGATATTTATGAATTTGTAGTGGTGTAAATTTGGATTGACGAATACACCTGTTATCTTTATGTTCTCAATGAATGGAATATTAAAAAACTATTTGGATACATTTTTCATTGTGTTCTTGGATGACATACATATATGTTCTAGGTAAAAGGAAGAACAAGAAGAACACTTGAGATTTGTATTACAAATGCTAAGAGAGAATTAGTTGTATGCCAAGTAGAGAAAGTTGTCTTTTCACAAAGATTAGATCCATTAATTTGGGAACATAATTTCATGGCATTATACGGATTATATGGGAACATAATTTCATGGGATTAGAGTATAGTTAGCACCAAAAAATTCTTCATAAGTTAAATATTTTATGGGATTATACAGATACTATAGGATGTTTATAGCAAGTTTCTCTAAGACCTCCCATCACATCACTTCTTTACAAAAGAAGGGAACTAAGTTTGAATGAAAAATAGAGTGTGAAG
Organism: Picea glauca; assembly: GCA_000966675.3. NCBI lineage: Eukaryota > Viridiplantae > Streptophyta > Pinopsida > Pinales > Pinaceae > Picea > Picea glauca. The sequence continues at coordinate 666,703 of JZKD02S0469582.1, forward strand.
AAAGTTTTCATTTATTGAAAGAGTTACTTACTATACACCTATTTTGAATATTGTAGATTCAAATGAAAATTTTGTGTTATGCACATATGCATGCAAAGAAGGACTTTGTGGAGTCCTCACTCGTAATAGAAATTTCATCGATTATGAGTCCAAAAATATTAAATAGCATTCATGGAATTATGCCACACATGAATTGGAACTTGTTTCCATAGATCATTCATTGAATATATTGGGAAATTACTTAATTAGGAATAAATTTGAATTGAGGATATACCACAATGTTCTTAAATATGTATTTGAACAACCAACGTTAAATTCTAGGAAAAGAATATGGATTGAATTTTTAATTGAGTACAACTTTGAAATCAAGCATATCAAAGTAAAATAAAATAAAGTTCTTGATGCATTCAAGAGAAGGGTACATATCATGCATGCTACAACCATTAGTATGCATCAATTAGATTTAAAGAGTATAAATTTAGATTCTACAATTACAGAACAACATTACCTATAGGTAAAATAAATATTACATTAGGTAAAATAGAAATTTAAAGAGTATCAATTAAAATAAAATGGAATACTTATGAATACTAAAATAATTTATGTTCTTAATTCCAAATAAATAAGGAATTTAGTGTTTAAATAAATGCATAATGTTCCATATGATGGACATCCTCATTACTAGGAAACAATTGCAACTATAATAGGCCAATACCTTTGTCCAAGAATGAATAAGGATGTCATTGAATGCATTCCTAGGTCCATGGAATGTCAAAGAGAGAAGAGCGGGCATAGACACCTAGTAATTTTCCTACAACCTTTTCCTATTCGATATTGAAAATGGGAAGTGGTAACCTTTGATTTTATCAGTAAATTTTGTAAGACAAAAGGAAACATGATTCAATAATGGTAGCGATCGATAAATTAGAAAAATATTATCATTTTATTATACTAAAATTAAGTCATAAGAAAGCTAATATTGCATAAATTTTCATGAAGGAAATTCATAGGTTGCATGGAGTACCTAAAGCAATTGTTTTAGATAGAGATTCAAAGTTTACTTTAAAATTTTGAAGAGGATTGTTTAAGGGATTTGGTACAAATCTAAATTTTATCAAATCATACCACCCACAGTAAAATCGAAAAACAAAAAGAGTCAACCAAGTCATTGAAGAGTTGTTAAGAAGTTTTGTGATGGGAAAGCCATCTAAGTGGGGAGATTATTTGCATTTGCTTTAATTTTCCTACAAAAGTGGGTATGAAGCTTCGTCAAAGATGATTCCATTTGAATTTCCATATGGAAGAAAATGCAACACCTCAGTGTGTTGGGATAACCTAGTAGACATAGTAGTACTTGGGCCAAAATTGCGCAAGGAGATGGAATATAACATGGTTAAAATTAAGTAGAATTTAAAAGAAGAACAAGATAGGAAAAAGACTTATGCAAATAAGAGTACGAAAAATAGAGGATTTAAAGTGGGAGAGTATGTATTTTTGAAAGTGAATCCCAAGAAAATCTTACTAAATATGGGAAGACTTACCAACCTAGAAACTAGATTTTGTGGTACATTTGAAGTATTGGATAGAATAGGACCAATTTCATACATGTTTTCATTTCTTTATTCCATGAATGTGCATAATTTATTTCATGTATCTTTGATGAAAAATTATTTCCATCATACTAACCATTACACTGATTAGTCTCTGATTTAGCTGGAGCTATGATGCAGGAGCATCGCCATCAACGTGCAAGTGGAGGACAAATCAGTGCCCTAGTGTGCATTTTGAAGTTATTTTGAATTTTAAGGATGGTGTGTCACGTAAATATCTCAAAAATATTGTAATTAAAAGAGTCCTTAAATGATAAGAGGTTGAACTGTCACGTGAGATTGGTGGAGATTGTATTTTATTTAATGTAGATAATAGTAGTGCACATATGAAGCATTCACTCTTATATGTTTGTACCCATCCTTTATTGTAATAAGACTTCATGGTTGACATATTTTACTTTGATAGGATAGCACTAAGGTGGTCGGAGGGAAAAGCTCTATGAGCCCTTTTTGTAGAAATATATGTATTGTATGCCCAAATGAGGCTGTTGTTGAAGATTATTGAAGTTGTATGATCCCATGTGCATACCATTTGAATGAATATAACAGAGAAGGGTTGATCCAAAATGAATTTTATTGTTGTTATTGTGTCTATCTGAATGAATGGTGGGGTTTTTGTTTGATTTAATTCTCTATTATTACTTATTATTATGTTATGAATGAATTACATGGTTGAATGTATGAATATGTGAGGATTATATAAGTTTCAATTTCTTCTCTTCTAAGAAGTCAGGCATGGAGTGCATAGTGTCCACAAGGCATGCGTTGATAGAGCCTGTTTTGACTTAGAAGCTTAGAAGAGATAACCTGAAGCTTTATTTGCAAAAGAGTGTAGAGGACCACGCAAGGTGTGTGTAGGGAGAAACACACTCAATGTCATATTGTTCAGGAAGAACAATTGACTCAAGTAAGAATTGTTGCAAGGAGTGAACAGTTACCCACAAAGGGGTTAAGTTGAAATAAACCTGTTGCAAGGTGTGCACAGGGTCAACATTTGGCTAAGTGTCAAAGAAGTCATATTGAGAGGTGCAAGGAGTGTGTGAGAAGAAACACCCAGAGAATCTTAAAAGTTTTGAGAGGGAAAAAGATCAGAAGAGGTAGAGGATGGAAATTCTTCAGTAGGGAGGAGCCCACTGAAAATTTTCCAACCAATGAGCAAGATCCATTTGGAGGAATCAGGATCTTTCCAGATTGTGAGAGGATGAATTTTAACAATCAATCGAGGTGAGAACATGGAGCTTGATCCGTAGCTTCGATTACAAATCCCTTCGATGAAAAAGGTGTTTGGAACACTCAGAACTCTAGAATATGGAGCCTCTATGTGCATCATAGTCATTGGTTGTTGGAGAAGCGCAGTCCATAGATTCTGTCCGGGTCATTTCGTTGGTTCAAAGTTTGGAGGATTAAGAATCAACTGCACTCGAAACAGGAAAAGCCCAAAGTCATGATGGGGGTGAGACAGAGGTTATATCCTGTGGACATAAGGAATAATAGCCTAGAAATGGATCTAGAACTTGCCACTCAGAGTTAACAATAGTGCAAGAGAAGGAGTGTGCGGGGGAATCAAGCCTGTGTTGGTAACCAAAGAGGTCCTATGTGAATCAAATTCATGGTCTAACAGAGGCCTTAAGAGATAATTCAACTCAGTCATTTGAATATCCTTGACAAGGAGGTCACACATCCCTGAGGAGAGAAGGGGGGGGTCTTCATCAAGTGGTATCAGAGAATTTTTTTTCTTTTTAAGATATGTGTGGAGAAATCTTAGCACCATGCATCCTAGAAGATATGCAGAGTGACCTGTAGAAAAGATAGCTATGGAAAGGTATATGAGAGAACTTTGTGCAAGATTAGATGCCATGGAGACAACAAAAAGAATATCACCTGATGCTAGAGACGTCAGTGATGCAGAGAGAGAAGAAGTAGAATTTGAAGGAGTTGTAGGAGAAGATGTTGCAGAAGAATGCTTGTTGAAAGGTGTTTTCAAATTGGGAGCCAAAGAAAAAATATAAATCCCAATGTACGAAGGAAAATTATATGTTGAAGAATTGCTGGACTCGATAAGAGAAATGGAAAAATATGTTGACTATGAAGAATTTGATGATGAGAAGAAAGTAAAACATGTTTTCACCATATAGAAGGGACATGAAACACTATGGTGAGATGAATTGCAAGTTGATAAGAGAAGCAAAGGAAAACATAAAATTAAAAGCTAGGACAGAATGGTAGCCAATATGAAGGCTAAATTCATACCCAAAGACTATCAGATAAATCTATTCAGGAGGTTACAGAACCTGAGACAAAAAGGATTGACAATAAAATAATACATAAAAGAATTTTATAAGTTGAACATCAGGGCTGGACAGAGAAAAAAAGATGATGAAAAGGTTGGCAGGTATATTAATGGCCTCAGATATGAAATCTAGGATGAAATCATCATGATAGCAATTAGGACAGTGGAAGATGCTCATCATATTTCACTTAAAGAAAAGGATAAATTGGAAAGAAAACAAAGTCAAAGAAATAGAGGGAGAATTCTAAACAAAGGTAAGGGAATTGTCCATGACAAGGCACAAAATCCCAAGGTTGAGACTATAAAACCACACAGACACTCAGAAAGAGGAGGAAGTTCTCGAGGGAGACAGTATGGTGGAAGGAATACTTTTCCTCGATGAGGAGGAAGAGGTAGAGGAGGAGAGGTGAAGTGTTATGCATGTGGAAAAACATGACACGTGTCATGGGAATGCCCCGAGAGAAACAAAGAAGGAGGAGGTGAGGATCACATTTCAGAAGAGTAGAGGTGGAATGTTGAGGCAAAAGGTGCAGAAGATGGGAGATCCTTGATGATGAAGAAGGTTCTCTTGAAGCTAGAGCCAGAAGTGGAAAAACTAGTGCAAAGCAACAATTTGTTCCGAACTTCTTTTAAGACAAAATACATGATATGCAAGGTGATAATTTATAGTGGGAGCACTGATAATTTGGTATCCACATAAATGGTGGAGAAGCTGGAGCTAGAGGCAATTGCACATCTGAATCTGTATAGATTTTCATGGCTGTAGAAAGAACACTAGGTAATGGTAACTAAACAATGCCAAGTTGAAATTAAGATAGGTGGATATGGAGATTAGATTTTGTGTGATGTGATTCCCATGGATGTATGTCATGTCTTGTTAGGGAGACCATGGAAGTTTGACAAAAAATTCATTCATAATGTGAGGAAAAATACTTAAACCCTAGATAAAAATGGTAGAACACACATGCTACTACCAATATAGGATAAGAAGGTGAAGGAAGAAGCCAACACACGTATACTTCGCATGAGTGGGACGAAACTCCTAAGTGAAGTCAAGAAGGGACATGAGATGCAATTTGCTATGGTGAGGAAGCCCATAGTCATCCTTACAATTACTTCTATGGATGATATTCCTGAAGAAATTAAGGATCTATTAGAAAATATTACTTACATAGTAGTGGACGAGTTACCTCACTCATTGCCACCCATCAAGAGTATCAAAAATCACATTGATATCATACCAGGAGAGAGTCTATTGATCAAAGCAGTGTATAAATTGACATGTCAAGAGAATGAGGAGGTAAAGAAATAAGTACAGGATTTGATGGACAAGGGTTTAGTCAGAGAAAGATTGAGTCCATGCGCAATACCAACTGTGTTGAGTATGAAAAGGGATGGAGGATGGAGAATGTGTACAAAATTAAGAGGCATAAACAAAATCACCATCAGGTACAAATTTCCTTTGCCCAGGATGGATGACTTAATGGATTTTTTGAGAGGAGAAAATTATTTTTAAAAAATAGACTTGAAAAGTGGATGTCACCATATAAGGATGAGAGAAGGTGATGAGTGGAAAACAACCTTCAAAACCAATGAAGGGTTGTATGAGTGGCTTGTTATGCCATTTGGCTTGGGAAATTCCCGAAGTTCTTTTATGAAGTTGATGAATGAGGTATTAAAATATTTATTGGTAAGTTTGTTATTGTATATCTGTATGATATATTAGTATGTAGTAAAATTGAGGAAGAGAATTCAAGGCACTTAACATTATTAATGAAAATATTGCAGTAGGAGAAGCTACTGATAAATCTGAAGAAATCCTCTTTCATGAAGACAAAACTAATTTACTTGGGTTTTGTAATCTCTTCAAATGAATTGAAGATGGATCCAGAGAAGGTGAGAGAAATCAGAGAATGTCCATCGCCAAGGAGCATATTGGAGGTGAGAATCTTCCATGGATTAGCAAGTTTCTATCGAAAGATCATTAGAAATTTTAGTGGTTTTTGTACACCAAAATTAGATATGGTGAAGAAGAGACACAAGTATTTTAAGTGGACAAAATAAGCTGAGAAACGTTTCAGGATATTAAAGGAGAATATAACAAAACAATTGATTCTGGTCTTTCCGGATTTCGGGAAGACATTTCAAGTACGATGTGATGCAAGTGGAGTAGAAATTGGAGCATTCTTGAGCCAAGATAATATGCATGTTGCATATTTCAGTGAGACACTGAATGATAAGAAAAGTAAGTATCCACATATGATAAAGAATTTTATGCAGTAATTTAAGCCTTAAATAAATGGAGGCACTACCTTGTTCCAAAAGAATTTGTTTTGTACAATGATAATCAAGCTTTACAATTCATAACCAGATAGGAGAAGTTAAATCAAAGACATGCCAAGTGGATAGAGTTTATAAAACAAATCACTTTTTTCATTAAACATATTTATGGTAATGCTAACAAAGTTGTTGATGCATTAAGGAGGAGATTTCTGATTCTGTAGGAATTTTGAGTGAAACATTTAGGGTTCGAACACCTTAAGGAAATGTATTGTGATGTGAAAATCCTGTGCTTAGAGACAAAAGTCAGTGGACAGAGTATTTGATTCAATATGGATTGTTGTTTAAAGGTATCCAATTGTGCATACCAAAGTGATTGATGAGAGATAATCTGTTGAAGGAAAAGCGTAATGGAGGTCTAGCAGGACATTTTGGCCATGACAAGACATTTGCACAATTGAACAACTCATACTATTGGCTAGTTATGAGGGAATAAGTGAAGAAATTTGTAAGAAAATGTAATATTTTCTAGTATGCAAAAGGAAAGAGATAGAAAACTAGGTTATATAAACCGTTTCCTATTCCAGATAGGCCTTGGGATGCAATAAGCATGGATTTGGTGTTGGGATTTCCAAGAATACAAAGGGGAAGAGATTCCATATTCGTTATAGTTGGTAGATTCTCAAATATGACACACTTTATCCCATGATAGAAGACTAATGATGCAACACACATTACAAATATTTTTTTCAAGGAAGTTGTGAGGCTTCATGGGTTTCCCAAGAGTATTGTCTCACATAGAGACACTAAATTTGTTGGTCATTTTTGGAGGAAATTATGGAAGAAACTAGGGATGAAATTGTCCTTAAGTTCAACATATCACCCTCAAACAGATGGACATACTGAGGTGGTAAATAAAATTTTAGGAAATTTGCTGAGGAGTTTGGTCGCTGAACATCATAGCCAGTGAGATCAGATTCTGTCACAAGCAGTGATCCAGGGGATCAAATTTTGCTCAAAACTTCAAAGAGCTTGAAATCACTTCAAATTGAACGAGAGCATAGGCCTCGTCATTATGAACCCAACGCAACTCGTTTGGGTTCAAACAGACATTGGGAGAAAGAGATATCGTGTTCTGTTCAAAATGACAAACAGGCCAAAAAAAAAAAAGAGATGCTGACTATACAGTCCGTACAGTCCATACGGATGCTGATGTGGCAGGCCTTATGACACGTGGCAGGTTGTATGATGCATGGAAGGCAGCTAATTGGATAGTTGGCATGTGATATGGGATGTTTGTAGCGAACGTGATGATGCCACGTGGCCCAGTCAATGGCCGCCACATGTCATATATACATTGGTTTAAAATTATGTTGTTGGTCGGAGTCGAACCCGCGACCTCTGGGAAGGGGGGAGATACTTGGGAAGAGCCGCCAACCAATGTGTCACTGGTTGGTCCTTGTTATATATATGGAAATATATTTATATATGTTTTCATATGTGTATATTTGGGGGCGACCGAGCTGGGGCTTAGCCGCAACCCTTGGTCGCACATTGCGTTAACATATGACCTATTGCTATACCGTTTGGTGTGCACGTGGTTGTGTTTTGATTTGGTTCCAATGGTTATACAAACGACCCGCCACTTGTCCTTTGACCATTGTCTTGTGGAGTGGGGCCTATGTTTTCACTTGTGCGCGGTCATATGGGTCATACAACCTTGCCCTTGACGCTTAGGGGCTAGGTGCACCTGTAACTGTCCTACAGTTTGCACGGTTCACATGATTGCATCTGGTGCTATGTTTTTATGCTTAAATATGCATGTGGTATAGTTTGAGCCAACAGGGGTGTGTTTTGTAGATGCAGAGACAACAAGTTTGAAGGGGGACTTCCAGGAAGCCTATCTTCTTCAATTTTTGGCCAAACGAGTTGCCGAAAAAGCCCAGCTAGGGGTTTTGGGACGTTCTGAAGCCATTGGAGAAGTCTATTTGGAATTTTGAGCATTGTAAATCACATTTTTGAGCACTTTGAGAAAATAATACAAATGATCCATTGGAAGCTGGACCAGGAGATGTAGCTCAAGAGAGGGGTGAACTCCTTTATCATTTGTTGTGTTATGTGTTTTATGTTCACTGTTATTGTTGTTGTTTATATGCATCTTGAATGAGTAAATCCTATTAAAGTTGTGTTGCAAAGTTGATCCATTTGGATTTTAACACATAAAATTTAACTTGTAAATATTTTCAAGAATACAAGTCTTCTTCATTTTTAGATCAAGTTGGTATCAGAGCATAGGTTTTTGAAGACTTGATTATTTTCAAGTGTTTTGTTTTCTGATGCTCACAAGTTTGAAACTCACAAGAGGAGAAGGTCAACTTGTAGAGCCAAGTTCTCATCCTTCAAGGAGGAAGCTTATATCATCACCGCAAGTTTCAAGGAGGCATTCACCAAGTATGGCTCATGAAGAGAGTCATGAACATGTTCATGCAAAAGATGAAGATCTCAGAAAGGATATCATGGAAATGAGAGAGATGATGAAAATCTTGATGGAAAGGAATACAAGGTCGCAAGGTAAAGGCTCCAACCCTTCAAAGCACAAGGGAGACAGTGGTGATAAAACTCCAAATGG
>JZKD02S0469582.1:679231-693118 GCA_000966675.3 Picea glauca
GCCTAAATCCATTATTTCTGATCAGGATTCTCGATTTGTTGGAAGTTTTTGGTCGAGTTTATGGGCACTCATGGACACCAAACTGAAAAAGAGCACATCTTTTCATCCGCAAACAAATGGTCAGACAGAAGCGGTAAATCGAATAGTGGTGCATCTTCTTCGTTCTTATTGCAGCAAGCATCCTAAACTTTGGGATGAACATTTACACTACATTCAACATGCTTACAATCAAGCTAATCACTCTTCAACTCAAACGTTGCCATTTGAAGCATGTTTTGGCTATTTTCCCAAATCTCCTTTAGATTTTATCTTTGGGAAGATATTGCTATTGAAGGTCAATATGACATTGATAGGGAAGAAAAGTTCATTGAACAAATTCAGTCGATACATCAAACAGTGCAAGAGCAATTGGAAAGGAGTCAAGCCAAGTACAAGATGAGACATGCCAAGTATCGTGTTGATCACAGTTTCCAAGTTGGAGATGAAGTTTGGATTTACATCAGTAAGGAGAGTCTTAAAGGAGAAGACAAAAAATTGAAACCAATTCGACATGGTCCTTTCAAGATTATCGACAAGATTGGTAACAATGCCTTTCGTTTAGATTTGCCTCCTTATATGCAAATGTATGCAGTTGTTAATGTTGAGAATTTGAAATTGTATGAGCCTCCTTTGATTTATGATCAATGAGAGAATGTTTAGATTCCTTATATAGATGATTTTTCCCTAGAATATCATACAAAACTGCATGAAGACACCATCCTTGATAGGAGAATGCGAACTTCAAAACGAGGAAATGCGGAGTATCTTCGAGTTGGTCTTAAAGGTACAAATCCAAGAAAATCCAAGTGGATTGAGGTTGGAAAGGTGAGGGAGCTATACCCTCATCTTCAGATAGACTAAAAATAGTCTTTTGGAGGTCCAAAAGCTTTCCAATGGGGAGGTGTGATCCAGGGGATCAAATTTTGCTCAAAAATTAAAAGTGCTCAGAATTTCTTCAAATCAAACAAGAGCATAGGCCTTTTCGTTATGAACCCAATGCAACTTGTTTGGGTTCAAACAGACATCGGGAGTGAGAGATATCACATTTTGTTCAAAATGATAAATAGGCAAAAAAAGAGGGATGTTGATTGTACAGTCCGTACAGTCCGTATGGACGCTGATGTGGCAGGCCTTATGACACGTGGCAGGCCATATGACACATGGTAGACATTTATTTGGACAGTTGTCATGTGACGTGGCATGTTTGCAGTGAATAGAATGACGACACGTGGCCCAGTCAATGGCCGCCATGTGTCATATATACATTGGTTTAAAATTATGTTGTTGGCCGGAGTCGACCCCGTGACCTCCAGGCAGGGGGGAGAGACTTGGGAAGATCTTCCAACCAGCATGCCACTGGTTGTTCCTTGTTATATATATGGAAATATATTTATATATGTTTGCATATGTGTATAGTTGGGGGCGACCGGGCTGGGGCTTAGCCCCAGTCCTTGGTCGCACATTGCATTAACATATGACCCATTGCTATACCGTTTGGCACACACGCGATTGTGTTTTTTTTTGGTTCCAATGGTTATACAAATGACCCGCCACTTGTCCTTTGACCATTGGCTTGTGGAACAGGGCCTATGTTTGCACTTGTGCGCGGTCATATGGGTCATACGACCTTGCCCTTGACGGTTAGGGGCTAGGTGCACTCATAACTGTCCTATAGTTTGCACGGTTGCATCCGGTGCTAAGTTTTTACGCTTAAATATGCGTGTGGGATAGGTTGAGCCAATAGGGGTGCATTTTGTAGATGCAGAGACAACAAGTTTGAAGGGGGACTTCCAGGAAGCCTATCTTCTTCAATTTTTAGCCAAACGAGGTGCCGAAAAAGCCCAGCTAGGGGTTTTTGGATGTTCTGAAGCCATTGGAGTAGTCTATTTGGAATTTTGAGCATTGTAAAGCACATTTTTTTAGAACTTTGAGAAAATAATACAAATGATCCATTGGAAGTTGGACTAGGAGATGTAGCCCAAGAGAGGGGTGAACTCCTTTATCATTTGTTGTGTTATGTGTTTTTTGTTCACTATTATTTCTATTGTTTATATGCATATCTAATGAGTAAATCCTATTAAAGTTGTGTTGCAAAGTTGATCCATTTTCATTTTAACACATACAATTTAACTTGTAAATATTTTCAAGAATATAAGTCTTCTTCATTTTTAGATCAAGCAGAGTTTGCATACAATGACTTACCAAACATGAGTACAGGAAAGAGTCCATTCCAGGTAGTATATGGAACGAAGCCAAGAGGATTATCATAGTTGAGATATTTGGAGCGAAGTGAATTCATAAGCATTGGAGCAGAAGACTTTGCTGCAAAAATGTAGAAGCTTCATAATCAGATCAAAGAGTAGTTGCATAACAACAATAGAGAATATAAATGTAGAGTTGATCAACATATGAGATAACTTCAATTTGAAGTGGGAGATCAATTTCTGGCACATATCAGGAAGGAAAGGTTTGCAAGTAGAACATATAACAAACTAAAATTGAAGAAGATAGGACCATGCAAGATCCTAAGGAAATTTGATGCCAATGCTTATGAGATAGAGCTGCTAGAGGATGTGGGTATATCACACATATGCAACATTTCAGACCTGTACCCTTATAGGGAAGATGAAACCAAAGGATAATAATATCAAAAAGAGATCCAGTGGGAGAAACATATGCCTATAGCATAAAATCCGCACTTGGAGGAGATCATAGATCGGAGGATTGGTAAAAAGACCAAGATGAAGAATTATTTTGAGTATTTGGTAAAGTGTAAAGGAAACCCAATAGAAGATCCCATTTGGGTAAATAAAGAAGATATTCAGAAACATGGAAAGTTAGTGCAGAAGCTCATGGAAAAGAGTCCATGAATTTTTTCCCAGAGGAGTATGACGCAGGAGCATCGTCATCAACGTGCAAGTGGAGGACAACTCAACACCCTAGTGCACATTTTGAGGTGATTTTGAATTTTAAGGATGGCGTGTCACATAAATATCTTGAAAATATTATAATTAAAGGAGTCCTTAAATGATAATAGGTTGAACCATCATGTGAGATCGATGGAGATTGTATTTTATTTAATGTAGATAATAGTAGTATAGATTTGAAGCATTCACTCTTATCTTTATATACCCATCCTTTATTGTAATAAGACTTAGTGGTTGAAATATTTTACTTTCATAGGATAGCACTAAGGTAGTCATAGGGAAAATCTCTATGAGCCCTTTTTGTATAAATATATGTATTGTGTGCCAAAATGAGGTTGTTGTTGAATATTATTGAATTTGTATCAACCCATGTACATACCATTTGAATGAATATAACAAAGAAGCATTGATCCAAAATGATTGGTATTGTTGTTACTGTGTCCATCTGAATGAATGATAGGCTTACTGTTTAATTGCATTCTCTATTATTACTTGTTCTTATGTTATGAATGAATTACATGGGTGAATGTATGAATCTGTAAGGATTAGATAAGTTTCAATTATTTCTCTTCTAAGAGATCATGCAAGGAGTGCATAGTGTCCGCAAGGCATGCATTGGAAGAGTCTATTTTTACTCAGAAGCTCAGAAGAGATAACATGAATATTTATTTGCAAAAGAGTGCATAGGATCACGCAAGGTGTGTGTAGGAAGTAACACAATCAATATCATAATGTTTGGGAGGAAAAATTGAGTCTTGTAAGAAATGTTGCAAGGAGTTCACAGTCGCCCACAAAGGGGTTAAGTTGAAATAAACCAATTTCAAGGTGTGCACAAGTTCGACATTTGGATACGTGTCAAAGAAGTCATCTTGAGAGGTGTAAGGAGTGTGTGTGAAGAAACACCCAGAGAAGATTAAAATTTTTGAGGGGGAACAAGCTCATAAGAGGTAGCGGATGGAAATTCTTCAGTAGGGAGGATCCCACTAAAAATTCCCCAACCAACAAGCAATATCCATTTAGAATAATCAAGACCTTTCCAGACTGTTAGAGGATGAATTTTAACCGTCAATCGAGGTGAGCAGGTGGCGCTCGATCCGTAGCTCCAGTTACAAATCCATTTGGGGAAAAAGGTTTTTGGAACACTCATAACTCCCAAAGTCGGAGTCTTGAAGTGAATCACATTCATAGGTTGTTGGAGAAGTGCATGCCGTATATTTTGTCTGGGTCATTTCGTCGGTCCGAAGTTGGGAGGATTAAGAATCAACTGCAATCGAAACAGTTGAAGCCAAAAGTCACAAAGTGGGTGAGATGGAGGTTATATCCCATGGACATATGGAAGAAGGGCCTAGAAATGGAGGTAGCCCTTGCCACTCAGAGTTACTAGTAGCACAAGAGAAGGCGTGTGCGGGGAAATCAAGACCGTGTTGGTAACCAAAGAGGGAGTGTGTGAATCAAATTCATGGTCTAACAGAGCCTTGAAGAGATGATTGAGCTCAGTCATTTGAATATGCTTGACCGGGAGGTCGTGCATCCCCAAGGAGAGAAGGGGGTATCTGCATCAAGATAGAAGCATACTTTTGGGTACAACAAGTGCATATAATAGACAAAAAGGTCATGATACTCCAGAAAAAATCCATAGGATAGCTAAATCTCAATGGAAATTATATATCCCCGAAAAAACAACATGGGAGTTGAAAGATAGAATTCACGTGTCATTGTTTTTCAAATTTTAATAAAAAAATTGTATATATGTACACCTATATGTTGATATTTTTTGACTTGAAAACTCACCACTAGTTATCTAACCTACAAATGGTCAAAAGGCATACTAAAATTATTATGATAATTATAATTAGTAGTTGGAACCCCTAGAAGAGAAAATAAATGGATATTTATTTTCAATCATTCCTAATATGACAACAAATACATGAAAAAGTTCAGAAGGTAATCTACATTTGTGATATGCATAATGATATTTTCCTTTCTCCATATTGGTTATGACGCCTTCTTTAACTTGATTACATATAAAATATTGAGGCTAGGATCAAATTTTAAAAGAGTTCCTCATACTCCATCCATATATTCTCTTAGAGTGTCATTTCATTCTAGTTATGGCATCATGACATTTATGTGTCATGACCATAAGGAAGGAAATGATAAATGTTTTTTATATTCTCCTAAGTTTTGCATCATTACATGACAATAAATAAAAGGTATATATTACAAATAACAATGGATACATGGAAATAAATACATATTATATGTTATGTGATAAAACGTTATGTCGATATTCTCATTACAAGGTTGTGTTATGTTGTAAATCTCAAGCATCAAATTCATATAGCATATGGTATACATATACAAGCATTCAGTTAATGCTATGAAGTGTGGTTTAGTTTCCTATTCAAGATTTGGTTGTATTATACCCACCTTACTATGTATTATACCCAATTTGTTTAAATTTTCATTATGTTGGGGAAAGGTTAGAACCTGAACCTTGTAAGGAGTCTCAACCATGGTGGTTTGATAACTTCAACCATGGTGGTTTGATAACTTTTTTGGCAAGTATTTAAGCACTTGGTTACAGGTATGAAAACACCAACTCATTTATAGATGAAATGTTTGGTTTCTTTCAATTGTAATTTATGATGGATTTGTTTATATTGGTTTTGAGTGTGTTTTCTTCCTCCATTCTGTTGAAATATTTTGAAATAAGGATTTGTATCATCCATATATTCACTTTCCATTGATTTCACAACAAGATTATACGTTTGTTTGATTATGGAAATAACTCACTTGAGTTTATAAGAACATACTTCCTTGGTTCGATGTGTCCTGGGGTAATTTTAGTTTACCACAAACATTTCTTGACAAGAGTATTTATCATTGAATATTTCAATTATAATAGTTGTTGTTGAAAGTAATTCAAGACTTTTCTCATGGGTTCGTTATACATGTCACATAGGGTGACCACCCATAAAGTCAAAGAATTTACTAGACAATCATTGTTAATACACCTTATGCATGTTATTAATAGTTTTCCAACTCAAGGTTTGAAGATGCGTGCATTTTGTTTCTCCAAACTAGAGGACAGGTTTTGAAACCTCAACTTGATAGTATCAAAGTCTTCCTACAGAAGATTCACATGTATGGTTGTTATCAAAATGAGATTATTTTATACATTATTATTTGGTTTAATACCTGCATTTAAGTCTTATTGAATTATATATATATATAGTTGGGTTCAAAATCCCAACTTAACAGCTTATTTACGAAATCATTCAATCTAATTTTTGAACCCATGATTGATAGCTTTATTGACATTTTATTATGATGCTGGTATTGAATCCTATTTATTGGGTTTATAATTGGTGTTCATATAATGAATTCTTGTACATAATCATTGGTTTGACATCCATTTTTTGATATTGAAAGTTTGATGTCTTTATGTATGATTTAAGAAAATGTGTTAAATTTTTTGGGTATATATTTATTGATTTCCATTCTCACTGAACAAATTTGGATATTAACATATATATTTGAATTCGAGTTATGTTGGAGACTTTGCCTATTTGCTAATGGATTCAATGCCTGGACTTTTAGAAGAGAGGTCAATGTTGGTATAAAACACTGTTGATTTTGGATCCTTATTCAGTGATGAGCTTGACTATTGGCTCTACTTTGGAAAAGTTTTATTTATTTATTCATCAAATAGAAATATCTAACAAAGGTTTGATATCGTGATAATATCTTGTATGATATATTATTTTGAATGTATATAACATGATGCATTTTAAAAAAATGTTTTCTATTTGTTTTATTCTATATACATAGGGCCAAACCCCCTCATTATTACACTTTCTAGGCATTATTCCACGAAGTCCCAAATCATGTATCATTTGAATTTTCACTTTCTTCCCTTGTTGTATAAATAGAAAATGGTTTTAGAAGTTTGGTGGCAATTTGACATATACAATTGGTTTGATGATTATATGGAATGAGTTTGAAAATATAATAAACAAAAGTATTTGAGTAAATAAGTTTTCAAGCGGAATTAATAGATTGAGTGTTTATTACCATAGATTCCTTTCATTCAATTCATTTTTCAAACATTTTAAATCCCTTCATCTCTCCCCAATTCATTATTCCTCCCATCTTCTAAGAAATTATTAGTGTATGGAGTTATAAGGTATGTTTTATTTTTTGATATTGTAAGTTGCATAGGATATTACATGATTCTTCCCTATATGTTCCCCTTTTTACTTGATTTCCATGTATTGCTTGCATGCTTGATTTCTAGTCGTTTCAGGGCCACCATCAAACTATATATTATAAAAGATAGTATTTGAT
Source organism: Picea glauca (assembly GCA_000966675.3). NCBI lineage: Eukaryota > Viridiplantae > Streptophyta > Pinopsida > Pinales > Pinaceae > Picea > Picea glauca. The sequence continues at coordinate 686,548 of JZKD02S0469582.1, forward strand.
GTTTTACTAGTTTTTGGTTGTATATACTAACATAGTATTTGTGATCATCTATATTCATTTCTTGATCAACAAAGACCATTATAAATAGAGTGAATAGATAAAGACGATTTCTGAATTGATGATACCTTGAGTGATGAACATATTTATGAAGTAGCAAACAAATTGATTTATTTTTGACATAATTATGATATTTTGGGAGGCATAAGTGTATTTATGGCATAATTTTTTTGAGAGGTTTAATGTATGGGTGTTTCATGATGATAAGATGGCATGGTATGAATATTTAAATTACAAAGAAAAAAGGTAATATTGAAAATTTAAACTAATGAATAGATACATAGTGTGCCCCCACCTATTAATTATTATATATAATCCTTTATCATTATTTAATAAAGTTGACCTAATTAATTAAAATAAATTGGTATTCTAACTAAAAGGTAGTTGAACCACTTGAACTACATCACTGAAGAAATAAAAGTAGAAGGAAAAGGAGGACGAAGGCATGAGATAATAGAGAGGCATTTCTTATAAAGGTTTTTTCTTTCTATTAAGTGGGATTTCATTCATTATTCATTCATTTATGAATTACATAGAGATGAATTCTCTTGTTGTTAGTAGGGTCTTACTGAATGTGGCAAGAAGAATGACTAAGAAGGATAGATATTTGACATGCTTCAAAATGTCATTTATTTGTCTCGATAGTCTGTTAATTTTAATTTGACTTATGAATTAGTTTTTAGTTATGATTTAAATTATTTTGCAAAGTTAAGATAGTGATGCATTTGTAGCTTGGTTGATCTAGCGTTTTTCTAGTCTTGATAGTTTCTTTGAAGACATTAGTTGTTTTTGTGTGATGACAAATTACACCATAAAATTGTAAGTTTAATTTTGGTCCTTACCCTTGCATGGGTTTGTAAAAAGAGATTATGTTGTAATTGGAATTGAAATCAATAAAATAATGTGTTGATTTTGATCTCACTTTTGTATCTATTGTATACTATTATTTCAGATTTGTTTTATTTAAAAATCGCATTTCATAAATTTGTTTATAAGTACATAAGAACATTTTTTTTTCTTTTAATGAAACATTTAATATAAAATGAGAATTAAGTCGAAGTACATATTACTTGAGAGGTGATTGAAGTTTTTGACTAGGATATATTAACAGCGTGATAATACCCCCTATCTTACCTTATCCTTATGAGATTAAAAAATGTTGGTATAAGGAATTCCATTATTTTTCATTAACATTTATTTGGCGACCATATTGTAGAGTAATATTTTATTCCCTTGTTCTGTTATTTTGTATGTTTTGTATTATTTTGATGACTTTGACTAACCATAAACAACTTCGTTTTAGATTTCCTGATCCAAACAATATTCATTCTTGTGTTTTTTACTTTATTCTTGAAATGTCCCAGAACCAAGAATAACTTGAACGTTCTTGGTGAACCATTGTTAGAGACATTGAAATTCATGACCAAAGAAAAGATCTTCAGAGGTGAAGTCAAAATATACCTCTTCAATGATTTTATTGTCTTATGTCCAAGAATTCACGTCATTCTAGAAATCAAAGGGGTCAATCACCCAAATTTAATCATGTTTTGGAAATAGGAAAGAAAAAATAAGTTGTTGAGAATCTTCAAGCTAGACTTAGAAGATATTTCTCTTATTCATCTTCATAAATTACTCTTATTTATATCTCTTTCCATCCCTAGAAACCAACAATGAATTCATCTAGTGGTGGTGGAAGTTCTAGTGGTTCTACATCCTCACAAGGTTCAACATCTTCTTTGATAGGAACTATGTGTAGTCATTATAATCCTATGGTTTTTACAATGAATCCAACTAAAGTTATTAACAATTTTGGTTTATTCAAATTCAAGGAGGATATTAATACTACCCAATGGAATGTGTCATATCCTCTTAATATATATCCAACTACAACTCCCTTTCCTAAATTTAAATACCATTTACAAAAAAATTCTGCAAATGGCACAATATCAGTCAATAAACAAATCATTTCCTTCTCAAATGCTTGTCATAATATATGGGAAAATAATAACACTATTTGTATGCGTTTATTTGTTAATTATTTAAAGGAAAACATTGTTGTTGATTGTTTTGAATTTACTCCAAAAGTATTCTCTACTTGGGATGACTTGTCTTATTTCTTCAAATCTATATATGAACAACCCCAAACTCTAGCACATAAGATTAAATATTATAATAATCGTGTTTCCAACAAAGGTGAAACCATTAAATATTTCAATATTCATTTCACAAAATTTTACAATCAAATGCCATATTTAAGCAGGCCTCATAATCAAGTCGCTTTAATGCATTATTATAATACCTTACCCTCTCCTTGCCAACATAGGATTGAAGGAAAGAGTGTTGATAATTTAGGATCAACTTTTCAAATATTCTTGGAATACGAAGAGGAATTGACTAGGATAGGTCTCCCAAATGATGAATTTGTCAAACAAAATGACATGTCAGCTATTTTACAACTGGTACATGATATGAGCAATCAAATGATTGTTATGAAAATGAAATGGGTGAAATCATCATCAAAACTTGTTGAATCTTCCACACAACTTGTTTTAAGAAATCATCCAATCAATTCTCAATTTCAACCTAAGGCTATTATTTCTAGGGCTTGTTGTAATTTCTATGATGATAACCATGAAGAGAGTACCTGTGAGGTAAAGAAGATAGAACAATAGTGAATTTTTGGAAAAAATTGATATAACCATTGATACCTTAGATTGGGCTCATGGAGAGGATGTTATGATGGTAGATACAAGTAATAAATCATAAAAAAAAAATGGGAAGGTGGTAATCCTAAGACTACCTTTTCCCCTAGTTCATCCTCCCAACAAAAAAAACACTCATGTTACAAAGGGTATTGAAAGTAAATAGGTTTCATCCTATTCACCTTCTCCTTATAAATACAACATTCTCTAACAACTAGATACAATTAAAGAATATGTAACTTTATTGGACATGGTTTCCATCCTTGAACAACATAATTGTCTCAAAACATTTATGGAAGGTTAAACATCCACCATAGCTAGTGTATCTGAATATTCCAATGAAGAAGAGTGAAGTACATAAAAAAAGTAACTATAAATAATCCTAGGATCTATGTAAAAAATCATCCATTCTATGTACCAACAAAAATTATGGATACAATTTCCCATTATTGATTGATTGTGGGTTAGGTCCCAATGTAATGTCAAATATCATAATGGAAGAGTTAGGTATTTCATGCACCAATGAAAATTCTAAAAGCGTGTTTTCTTATAATAGGAAGCAACAAGTTACAATTGGAGAGATTAAATATGTAACATTGGTCCTATGTCCGCATTTAGAAATTGGAACTACCTATATAATCCAAGTCATAGACATGTCAGTTAGAAATTATTCTATAACTCTAGGAAGAGACTAGCGGGAATTGATTGGTGGGTACATTTCTATGGATGGATCTCACATGTCCCTCCCCAAATATGAAAAAATATCATTTTCCTTAGGGAAGGACGCATATTGTCATATATTGAAAGTCTTCCTCCATCTATTGAAAATTATATTTAGGAGGATCTCAGTGTATATTCTATATTTCTTGAAGAAGATTATTATTTAGTTTTACCGTCTTTAGAACTTGAAGATGGAATATGTATTTTGATGGCACATGTCCTAGTGAAGGTAATGGTGCAAGTATTATATTATACTCTCATGTAGGAAACATTCATAATTTTTCCTATAGATTAGAGTTTGTGTGCACAAATAATATTCCATAATTACTATCCTTTATATGGGGAATTGAAAATTCTTTTAATCTTGGTTGTTACCATATAAATTTGTTTGGAGATTCTGAATTGATTATAAATATGATTACACAAATATATAATCCTGTAAATAAATTAATGAAAAGATATACAGAAGAAATATGGTACTTAATATCTAATTTTTTGTCCTTTAACATTACTTAGATGAGAAAATAACTAAATTATGTGACTGATTGGCTTATTGTTTTTGTTGCAAACACTTCAAGGAAATTGTTTCCTTAAAGACCAAATTTTACATTCATGTCGTTGTATCATCCTCATTTCCTGAATAATGTAGACACTTTCAAAATATTTTTTGAAGATGAAATCGTTTGTTCTTCCATACAAAATGAACCTCTCAAGAAAAAAATAAATTATATCTTTAGAAGATGATAAATTTCCTAAATGAATGACTCCCCTAGAGAATTCATTCTCATCAAGTGACGTTTTTAATAAAAAGAACATAGAATAAGAGGAGTAAAAGAGAAATATTGGAGATACTGTTTATTTGAATATTTAGACTCATGATAGTCCAAAGATATTAAAAGTTGGAGCCCAATGTTGAAATCAAGAAAAATATAAATTCATGGAATTATTCTATGAATTTAAGGATGTTTTTTCCCGGTCATATGAGGATCTTCTTGGTTTTGATCCTAACTTCATACAACATGCTATTCCTATCTAGGAAGAGGCAAAACCATCTAGGCAAAAACAAAGACCCATTAACGTTTCCCTAGAGGCAATAATAAGAAAGGAAGTGGAAAATTTAATTAATGCTCGTATCATTTTTCATGTTGAATATTCTGAATGGGTGTCAAATCTTGTCCCTATATGAAAAAAGAATGGTGAGATTAGATTATGTGTTGATTTTTATTCTTTGAGTAGAGAAAGTGTAAAAGCCAATTTTCCTCTTCTTAACATGGAATTAATTTTGCAACAAGTGGCTTGAATATCATAGATGGTGTCCCTTCTTTATGGATTTTCAGGCTACAATCAAATCATTGTCAACAGGGAATATAAGTATAAAACCACATTTACTACTAATTGGGGCACAATTTCATATGAAAGACTGCATTTTGGATTGATAAATGCAGGTGGCACTTTTCATAGGGCTATGCAAATAGCCTTTGACGATATTATTATTAAGATTATCCAAGTCTATCTATATGATTTAACAATTTATTCCATAAACTGACAAGATCATTTTGATCATATTAGAAAAGTGTTTTTATGATGTAGGACGCCTAGAATGTCATCAAATACTAATAAATAAATTTTCAATGTCACTCAAGCTAAACTTCTTGGTCAGGTTGTTTCTAATTCAAGAATTAGTATTGATCCCGGGAGTGTTACCATCATTCTAAATCGGCAAGCCCCTACTTCCAAAAAAGAAATTCAATCTTTTATGGGAAAAATATTTTTTGTTAGAAATTTTGTGCTTGATTTTGCTGTAATGGCCAATCTTATTCATAACATGTTTAAATAGGATCAATATTCATCATGGAATGAAGATTCTAAAAAATATTTTGTAGGAATTAAAAAAAAAATAGTTTTGCACCATTTTTGGTGAAACCAAATTTTGAAAAGTATTTTATTATCTATACAAATTCTACTGAAGACGTAATATCTCTGATCCTAATAATGACCAACCTATAGATTACATGAGTTATAGTTTATCAGAAGAGAACTTAAACTATACTTTAATTGAAAAACATGCATATGCTCTTGTCGAATCGATATAATTTTTTTTCCATTACATCTTAGGTAAGCACACTCAGTTAAAAGTCCCTTTGCCTATGGTCAATTTTTTCTTTCTCAAACTCATCTTCTAGGGAAACTTGCACATTGGATTGGAAGAATTCAAGAACATGATTTCATGATAACAACCTCTCATACAATCAAGGGATGAGATATAGCTTTATATATGGCTCAACATCATAAATATGTGTAACTTATGAAAATCATGAGGATGCTTTATTTGAACTTTTTCTTATTGAAAATGAAAATATTGAATTAGTAGAACATCCTTGGTACAAGGATATTTTATATTATTTATGGTTTCAAAAATTTCATAATAATCTAGAAAGCTATTGATGCATGAGGATTCATTTGGAAGCCTCTAAGTATCTGATCTTTGGATCTACTCTTTTTCCCCGAATTGTTGATCGATTATTGTTTTGTTGTGTCGATGATACAACAATTAAAAAATTCCTAAATCAGATCCATGGATCAACAGATTCAAGAATTCATATTGGTGGTCATTTTTCCACAAGATCCACTTCTTTTAAAATATCAAGAACTAGATATTACTGGCCTTTTGTTTCTAGATATTCTTGCAGATTTACATAGGCCTGCGATGAATGTAAAAAATTTGCAGGAAGAGAACACTTTTCTCCAATTCCCCTACAACCAATTCTCCATGATTTTCCTTTCTCAAAGTGGGATTAGATTTCATCCATCCAATTAACCCTCCATCCTCTATTGGACATACTTTTATTCATACATAAACATACTACTTTTCCAAGTGGATTGAAGCGGTTCCACTAAAAAATGAATATGATGAACAAGTAATCACTTTTTTGGAATATAATATTTTCTCTCATTTTGGTGTTCCATTAGAAATCATTTATGATAATGGAATGGCTTTTATTTCTTCTAGATTTACCCAATTCCTTAACAAATTTGGAGTGAATCATTTCGCTTCATCTACTTACTACCCACAAGGGAATGGGAAGGTTGAG
>JZKD02S0469582.1:704094-744127 GCA_000966675.3 Picea glauca
CACAAAATCATGTTGATGTGTAATGATATAGTAATTGAATTTATTGCGCCATGGAATAATGTTGATGTATGAACGATTTAGAATTTAGAAAATCTTGCACCTTGAAATTAATGCTGGTATACGATGGGTTATGAGATTGATTACTCTTGCACCATGTTTAATTGATGATTAGGATTGATTGATTGATCTAGTTGATTGTCGACTTGATTGGTTTTAGCGAAATTTAGACAACTCCTTGTTCCTAAGAATAGTCACCATTCGTGAGACCTTAAATGGTCAAAATAAATCGGATGAATCCTGCGCTTGAGCATGTCTTATGTGTCCTAGAGGTCCTAACCATGCAGGATAGGTTGGATGGGTAGTTATTTTAATGCTTAGTGGCATGTTTGATCATTCAATTGTATATATATTCATTCGATCGTGATGTGTTGATTATGTTGTTGTTTATTATGATGATGCGTTGATTAAGTGAAACTATTAGTTATGGTGATGCATTGATTGAGTCACTATTTGATTGTTGATTTGTTCTTCTTTTAGTTATGTTAATGTAATTCTTATGATTATGTATCATTTTCAAGGTTTATTATGATGTTGTAACGAGTTTAATATCCTAATGAAAAACAAAAGAAAAAAAAATACAAAAAATATTTACTTGTTGTACATTGCTTTGTTGTCGTAACGGAGGGGACGTTACATATGGTATCATAGCGGGTTCAACCCCATGACTTGGGATCATTAATCCTTCCATTGTATTAAATACTTGATTAATAACTTATCGCTAATTAAATTGAATTGTGTCCCTGCAGGTAATCATGGTTAGAGGATGTCATGGAGGCAGACGACGTAGGGGAGGAGGTGTGATGCCTCCATTAACATCCACACCAGAGGGGTCTATTCCTAAGGGAGAAGAAAAAGACATTGGAAAGGAGAAGATTGTTGTGTGGGATGTGATTGCATTGATGAGGTCCTTTCAGAGGATGTCGGAGGCCTTGCTTAACTGACTTGATACATATGAGGCCAGGGTGCCTGTGCCCAATGAGGGTCCACAACTTGCTCCAGCTGGAAGTGCTGGCATTCAGAGAGAAATCGAGAAGGTTAATTTTCCTAAGTTCATGGGTGCCACAGACGACTCATCCGCCAAGCCCTGGTTTGAGAACATGGTGATGTCCTTCGCACTTCATGACTACACCTCCAACATGAAGGTCTACATGGTGATATTTCAGCTGAAGGGGAGCGCTCTTCTATGGTGGTAGATGCTCCTACCTCAACTGAACATGTCCATAAAAGACGTGTCATGGGAACTGTTTGAATAACGGTTCTGAGAGAGGTATTTATCAGAGGAATTCATCGAGAACCAACTCAATGAGTTCAATGCCTTACAAAAGGGTGGTCGCACGGTGCTAGAATATGAGGCTCGATTCATGAAGCTGTTTAGATATGCTCCACACCTGAACACGGAGAAGATGAAGGTCAAAAAGTTTTTGTTTGGCCTTAAATTCAATGTCTGTGAGAAGGTGAGGATATTAATGCCTTAGACATTGCTCGATGCGGTCTAGAAAGGACTCATAGAATAGGAAGAGATGACCAGTGGGGGTCATGGCAGGACTCCTGCAAGACCAACTAGAAAAACAACGACAGGTACGCAACAACATCAGAAACCATCCATACATACATCAGGGTATCGATATGCATCGAGAGGACCCATGTTCAAAAAACCATGATGAACATCTCTTGATCAGAGGATGATAGCATCAACAAGAATGTTTCCCGCAATAAAAACAGTTTAGGCCTGTTCAATAGAATAGACCAGGATTTCAGGCTAGTAGGCCAACAACTCCTACTTCGAGGACTAGGAGAACTAGACTGAAGACCAGATGTTGGACATGTGGAGAGCCTCATTACCAGCCTGATTGTTTGGTTGATAGGGCCAAAGCAGTCGGGTCATCTAGACACACTACAGTTGGAGATTTGGGCAAGGCCCACCGGATTCAGGCATCGATGAATAACCGCTAGGCCTAGCACCATTCCACTGTGCTTGATACGTCAGGTACCATCACCGACCAAACTTTTAGTATTTTTATAGATCTGAGTGCTATAGAAATATTTATTTCTAGCGTAGCATTAAAGATAATTAAGGTAAAGGCAATTGAACAAGACTATTCAGATATGTAGAAATGGCTTCGAGTGCCAAACAAAAGGTTGGGGGAAGAGTTGCAGGATGTCACATTAACTTGGGAGATTTCAAAATGACATCGGACCTATATTTCATGATCTTAGGATATTATTACATCGTGATCAGTATGGACAGGTTGGAATCACATGATTCGATACTCAATTATAAGATGAAACGATTGAGTTTGACCGATGATGAGGGACAAAGAAGAGTGATTGTGGGAAGAAACCAGGGAGTGTCCTTGAGGTTCATTTTCTCCCTACAACTATAGAAGAGCATGCGCAAAGGATGAAAGATATATGCAATCTTAGGGATGAATGACAAGGGTGTGGTCGAAGGATTACAAAACCTTCCGGTAGTAAGAAATTTTGCGGATGTGTTCCCAAAAGAGTTACCAATTTTGTCACCTCAAAGAGAGTTGGATTTTAACATAGAATTGAAACCTGGTACTGAACCAATAGCAAAAACGCCTTATTGGATGTCACAACGTGAGTTACAGGATTTTAAAATGAAACTAAGGGAGTTGTTGGACCTAGGACTTATACACCCAAGTGTGTCACCTTGGGGTGCACCTATTATTTTCATAAGAAATAAGGATGGGTCATGGAGACTCTGTATTGACTATCATCAATTGAACAACGCAACGATCTAGAATCAATATCCATTGCCAATAGTAGATGATTTGTTTGACCAAATGAACATCATGATTTTTTTTTCAAATATCAACTTTAGATCAAAGAGGAAGACGTTACAGATCAAATTGCTAGTTACAGATCAAAGAGGAAGACGTTCCTAAGACCAAATTCAAGACACCGTTCAGACATTACAAGTTTACCATTTTACCATTTGGACTGACAAACACCCCAGGGGTATTCATGAGCTTGATGAATGGGGTTTTCTGTGAATATTTGGACAAGTTTGTTCAAGTATTCATTGATGACATATGGATATATTCTCTGATGATGGAAGAACATGAGAAACATTTGCACTTAGTACTAAAATGTTTACGACAAAACCAATTATATGAGAAACTATCGAAATGCTCTTTTTATCAATTGAAGATTAATTATTTAGGGCATGTTATCTCCGACGAAGGCATCGATGTGGATCCAACAAAGTTATAGGCTATTATGGAATGTCCTACACCGACGAACATACCATAAGTATGTAACTTTATGGGTTTAGCAGGATATTATTGATGGTTCATCTAAGGTTTTTCGAAAATAGAAAAACCGATCACCAAATTGCATAAGAAAAAAAAGAAGTATGTATGGACCGAGAAGAATGTGGAATCATTTCAAAGGCTCAAGGGGTTGTTGACGATAGTGTCTATACTAAAATTCTCTGACATGGACAAGGAATTCTTGGTATGCACAGACGCATCCAAGGAAGGTTTAGGTAGATTCTTGATGCAAGATGGTTGAGTGATCGCTTACATCTCAATGAAATTAAGAAAGCATGAGGAGAACTATGCAATGAATTATTTGGATTTATTGGCCATTGTGTATGCCTTGAGAGTGTGTAGACACTATTTGATTGGACCGAAGTTTGAACTAAAAATAGATCATCATGCATTGCAACACATTTTTATGCAAAGTGACTTGAACAAACGACAAAGGCATTGGTTAGAATTTCTTAGAGAATACGATTATGAGAATACTTAAATTAAAGGAATAGTGAACATAGTGGAATATGCATTGATTTGGACACCACACATGTTCTCAATGATACTTCTTCAAACGAATCTTTGAAAAAATATTATAACTATAGAGTTCGACGATGACTCGTATAAAGAGGTTAAGGAAAATATCAGAAAAGACACCATGTTAGTACCAATGTTTGAAGGATATACATTGGACAATGACGGATTCATGAGGTATAATAAATGGATTTACATACCTCCTAACGACAAATTGAGAAGTTTAATATTAAGTGAATCTCATACAACAGTGTACATGGCTCATCCAGGAGTCATGAAAATGAGGGAAGACCTTAAGCCCTTATTCTTCTAGAAAAAAATGAAGGAAAACATAGTTAGCTACGTGGCGAGGTTTCTAGAATATCAGAAAGTGAAGGATGAACATAGAAATATGGAAGGATTACTACAACCACACTCTATTCTAGAATCCAAATGGGAGGTCATTTCGATGGACTTCATTGTTGGATTTCCTCTAACGACAAGGAGGCACGACTCGATTTTCATAGTAGTTGACACTCTAATGAAGAGTGCACATTTTATCTCTATGCTTATGATGTATTGGGCCCCAGAAATAGCTAGAGTTTTTATCAGCGAGATTGTGAGATTACATGGTGTTCCGAAAAGTATCATATCTGATAGAGGATCAGTGTTTATAAGACATTTTTGGACCATTTTGCAAGGGGCCTTGGGGACACAACTAAAATTTAGTATAGCATATCACCCTGAGATAGATGAACAGACAAAAAGAACAAACCAAATTTTGGAAGATATGTTGTGTACGTACGTGATGGACCAACAAAAGCATTGGGAAGAGTTCTTGCCACCGGTAGAGTTTGCATACAAAAACAACTATCAAAGTACCATTAAGATGGCACCATTTGAGTTTCTTTACGGGCGACTGTGTTAGACAACATTGAGCTAGGATCGACTTGAGGATAGTGTCCTCGTAGCACCAGAAGTGATCCAAGAAATGGAAGAACAAATGAAAATGATAAGACAAAGGATTAAAGAAGCGCAAGATCTATAGAAGAGTTATGTCGATGCACATCACGTTGATCGTAATTATGAAGTTGGCGACCAAGTTTTCTTATGGGTGAAACCACACAAGAGTTCAATCAAGTTTGGAAAGGGTGTTAAACTCTCTCCTAGGTTTTTGGTACCTTTCGAAGTTGTGGAAAGGAGGGGACCCATGGCCTATCGACTAGCCTTGCCTGATTCTTTGAGGCATATGAACGATCTTTTTCATGTATTTATTTTGAGACATTATGTTAGTGAACCTACACATGTAATTGAAATGAGTTTCTTCCAGCTATCGGATGAGGGTGCACTCACAGAGGAGCCAATCGACATTCTTGACCATCGCATTCGAAATCTACAGTGTCGAACTGTCGATCAGGTCAATGTCTAATGAGACAATTATAGTCCACACTCAGCGACCTGGGAAGACAGATATGATATGTGCCCACAATTTCCCTATTTGTTTGATAATTTAGACATATAGATCTTGCTAGATGCTTTATTTACTGCATTTTGTATATTGTACAACTTTGGGATGAAATTTAAAATAAGAGGGGGTGTATGTAACACCCGCTCTTGCGAGCACATGTTATTTACTTATTCTTTGAGGACACTTGTGTCCAATTGATATTATTATAGTATATGGTTATCTGTTTCTCTTATGGATTCTTACGATGATGTTGATAGATTATGATTTATGTTGTTTGATATCTATGTATTGACAGATGCTATTGACATGTGATCGATTATATTATGATGTTGTTTATGGGTCATTGACAGTGTTTTGTTGATGGATGTAAGTTGACAATTGCTTGCTAATATGACTCACATAAGGAGTAAATGGGCCATCCACATAGACCGAATATTGAGGGAGAGGTGTGGTAGCATGCCTGCCACAGCCTAATAGCACTCTCACCGTGGCTCAAATTGTAGGTTAAAGATTACCTAGTTCGAGAGATCCATGATTTCGTGAGGGCAGACTAAGATAGTTGATCACAAATATTTCTAAAGGGCACACAATAAGGAAGGGTCCTTATTCCTTATAAATATTTAGTCTCTCACAAGGTCGAACGAATGGAGTTTTGACTCCAAGGGTTGGACAACTATCAAAACCAATCAAAGGTGAGTGACACACTTGGAGCACAGAGTGCATCTTGAAGGGCACACCACATAATTAAAAATTTGATTAAAAGGTGGGTGGCACCCTTGGAGCACATAGTGTGTATTGAAGGGCACGTTACGTGATTAAAAATTTGAGTCAAAGGCGAGTGGCACCCATGGAGCACAGAGTGCGTCTTGAAGGGCATGTTGCATAAATAAAATTTGAGTCAATGAATCTAGGTGGCCTAGAAAACCCTCAGCGAATAATTAACCTTGCAAAATCTTGAGCACTACCAGATCAGTAGATTAATAAATTAACTAAGGATTGAATTTATTAATCATAATCCCTATAAGATTATAAGCCCTTGCAATTAAAAATTTAATGAAGCCTAAGTCTAAGTTAGTAAGAAGATTAAAAACTAAAATTATAAATTAAATAATGAGGGGATGAAGTAAATCAATTTAAGAATTCAAGGAAAATAAAATAAATATGAACATTTATTTAACAGATATATGTGCAAGTAATTACAAAATTGGAATTTAAGGTAAGAATGGAATAAAGCTAAAGGAATGGGTATGCATAGAAAGGAATCTAGAGTCTAGTTAACACTNCACAAAATCATGTTGATGTGTAATGATATAGTAATTGAATTTATTGCGCCATGGAATAATGTTGATGTATGAACGATTTAGAATTTAGAAAATCTTGCACCTTGAAATTAATGCTGGTATACGATGGGTTATGAGATTGATTACTCTTGCACCATGTTTAATTGATGATTAGGATTGATTGATTGATCTAGTTGATTGTCGACTTGATTGGTTTTAGCGAAATTTAGACAACTCCTTGTTCCTAAGAATAGTCACCATTCGTGAGACCTTAAATGGTCAAAATAAATCGGATGAATCCTGCGCTTGAGCATGTCTTATGTGTCCTAGAGGTCCTAACCATGCAGGATAGGTTGGATGGGTAGTTATTTTAATGCTTAGTGGCATGTTTGATCATTCAATTGTATATATATTCATTCGATCGTGATGTGTTGATTATGTTGTTGTTTATTATGATGATGCGTTGATTAAGTGAAACTATTAGTTATGGTGATGCATTGATTGAGTCACTATTTGATTGTTGATTTGTTCTTCTTTTAGTTATGTTAATGTAATTCTTATGATTATGTATCATTTTCAAGGTTTATTATGATGTTGTAACGAGTTTAATATCCTAATGAAAAACAAAAGAAAAAAAAATACAAAAAATATTTACCTGTTGTACATTGCTTTGTTGTCATAACGGAGGGGATGTTACATATGGTATCATAGCGGGTTTAGCCCCATGACTTGGGATCATTAATCCTTCCACTGTATTAAATACTTGATTAATAACTTATCGCTAATTAAATTGAATTGTGTCCCTGCAGGTAATCATGGTTAGAGGATGTCATGGAGGCAGATGACATAGGGGAGGAGGTGTGATGCCTCCATTAACATCGACACCAGAGGGGTCTATTCCCAAGGGAGAAGAAAAAGACATTGGAAAGGAGAATATTGTTGTGTGGGATGTGATTGCATTGATGAGGTCCTTTCAGAGGATGTCGGAGGCCTTGCTTAACCGACTTGATACATATGAGGCCAGGGTGCCTGTGCCCAATGAGGTTCCACAACTTGCTCCAGCTGGAAGTGCTGGCATTCAGAGAGAAATCGAGAAGGTTAATTTTCCTAAGTTCATGGGTGCGACAAACGACTCATCCGCCAAGCCCTGGTTTGAGAACATGGTGATGTCCTTCGCACTTCATGACTACACCTCCAACATGAAGCTCTACATGGTGATATTTCAGGTGAAGGGGAGTGCTCTTCTATGGTGGTAGATGCTCCTACCTCAACTGAACATGTCCATAAAAGATGTGTCATGGGAACTGTTTGAATAACGGTTCTGAGAGAGGTATTTATCAGAGGAATTCATCGAGAACCAACTCAATGAGTTCAATGCCTTACGAAAGGGTGGTCGCACGGTGCTAGAATATGAGGCTCGATTCATGAAGCTGTTTAGATATGCTCCACACCTGAACACGGAGAATATGAAGGTCAAAAAGTTTTTGGTTGGCCTTAAATTCAATGTCTGTGAGAAGGTGAGGATATTAATTCCTTAGACATTGCTCGATGCGGTCTAGAAAGGGCTCATAGAATAGGAAGAGATGACCAGTGGGGGTCATGGAAGGACTCCTGCAAGACCAACTAGAAAAACAACGACAGGTACGCAACAACATCATAAACCATCCATACATACATCAGGGTATCGATATGCATCGAGAGGACCCATGTTCACAAAACCATGATGAACATATCTTCATCAGAGGATGATAGCATCAACAAGAATGTTTCCCGCAATAAAAACAGTTTAGGCCTGTTCAATAGAATAGACCAGGATTTTAGGCTAGTAGGCCAACAACTCCTACTTCGAGGACTAGGAGAACTAGACTGAAGACCAGATGTTGGACATGTGGAGAGCCTCATTACCAGCGTGATTGTTTCATTGATAGGGCCAAAGCAGTCGGGTCATCCAAACACACTACAGTTGGAGATTTGGGCAAGGCCCACCGGATTCAGGCATCGATGAATAACCGCTAGGCCTAGCACCATTCCACTGTGATTGATACGTCAGGTACCATCACCGACCAAACTTTTAGTATTTTGATAGATCTGAGTGCTATAGAAATATTTATTTCTAGCATAGCATTAAAGAGAATTAAGGTAAAGGCAATTGAACGAGACTGTTCAGATATGTAGAAATGGCTTCGAGTGCCAAACAAAAGGTTGGGGGAAGATTTGCAGGATGTCACATTAACTTGGGAGATTTCAAAATGACATCGGACCTATATGTCATGATCTTAGGATATTATTACATCGTGATCAGTATGGACTGGTTGGAATCACATGATTCGATACTCAATTATAAGATGAAACGATTGAGTTTGACCGATGATGAGGGACAAAGAAGAGTGATTGTGGGAAGAAACCAGGGAGTGTCCTTGAGGTTCATTTTCTCCCTACAACTATAGAAGAGCATGCGCAAAGGATGAAAGATATATGCAATCTTAGGGATGAATGACAAGGGTGTGGTCGAAGGATTACAAAACCTTCCGGTAGTAAGAAATTTTGCGGATGTGTTCCCAAAAGAGTTACCAATTTTGTCACCTCAAAGAGAGTTGGATTTTAACATAGAATTGAAACCTGGTACTGAACCAATAGCAAAAACGCCTTATTGGATGTCACAACGTGAGTTACAGGATTTTAAAATGAAACTAAGGGAGTTGTTGGACCTAGGACTTATACACCCAAGTGTGTCACCTTGGGGTGCACCTATTATTTTCATAAGAAATAAGGATGGGTCATGGAGACTCTGTATTGACTATCATCAATTGAACAACGCAACGATCTAGAATCAATATCCATTGCCAATAGTAGATGATTTGTTTGACCAAATGAACATCATGATTTTTTTTTCAAATATCAACTTTAGATCAAAGAGGAAGACGTTACAGATCAAATTGCTAGTTACAGATCAAAGAGGAAGACGTTCCTAAGACCAAATTCAAGACACCGTTCAGACATTACAAGTTTACCATTTTACCATTTGGACTGACAAACACCCCAGGGGTATTCATGAGCTTGATGAATGGGGTTTTCTGTGAATATTTGGACAAGTTTGTTCAAGTATTCATTGATGACATATGGATATATTCTCTGATGATGGAAGAACATGAGAAACATTTGCACTTAGTACTAAAATGTTTACGACAAAACCAATTATATGAGAAACTATCGAAATGCTCTTTTTATCAATTGAAGATTAATTATTTAGGGCATGTTATCTCCGACGAAGGCATCGATGTGGATCCAACAAAGTTATAGGCTATTATGGAATGTCCTACACCGACGAACATACCATAAGTATGTAACTTTATGGGTTTAGCAGGATATTATTGATGGTTCATCTAAGGTTTTTCGAAAATAGAAAAACCGATCACCAAATTGCATAAGAAAAAAAAGAAGTATGTATGGACCGAGAAGAATGTGGAATCATTTCAAAGGCTCAAGGGGTTGTTGACGATAGTGTCTATACTAAAATTCTCTGACATGGACAAGGAATTCTTGGTATGCACAGACGCATCCAAGGAAGGTTTAGGTAGATTCTTGATGCAAGATGGTTGAGTGATCGCTTACATCTCAATGAAATTAAGAAAGCATGAGGAGAACTATGCAATGAATTATTTGGATTTATTGGCCATTGTGTATGCCTTGAGAGTGTGTAGACACTATTTGATTGGACCGAAGTTTGAACTAAAAATAGATCATCATGCATTGCAACACATTTTTATGCAAAGTGACTTGAACAAACGACAAAGGCATTGGTTAGAATTTCTTAGAGAATACGATTATGAGAATACTTAAATTAAAGGAATAGTGAACATAGTGGAATATGCATTGATTTGGACACCACACATGTTCTCAATGATACTTCTTCAAACGAATCTTTGAAAAAATATTATAACTATAGAGTTCGACGATGACTCGTATAAAGAGGTTAAGGAAAATATCAGAAAAGACACCATGTTAGTACCAATGTTTGAAGGATATACATTGGACAATGACGGATTCATGAGGTATAATAAATGGATTTACATACCTCCTAACGACAAATTGAGAAGTTTAATATTAAGTGAATCTCATACAACAGTGTACATGGCTCATCCAGGAGTCATGAAAATGAGGGAAGACCTTAAGCCCTTATTCTTCTAGAAAAAAATGAAGGAAAACATAGTTAGCTACGTGGCGAGGTTTCTAGAATATCAGAAAGTGAAGGATGAACATAGAAATATGGAAGGATTACTACAACCACACTCTATTCTAGAATCCAAATGGGAGGTCATTTCGATGGACTTCATTGTTGGATTTCCTCTAACGACAAGGAGGCACGACTCGATTTTCATAGTAGTTGACACTCTAATGAAGAGTGCACATTTTATCTCTATGCTTATGATGTATTGGGCCCCAGAAATAGCTAGAGTTTTTATCAGCGAGATTGTGAGATTACATGGTGTTCCGAAAAGTATCATATCTGATAGAGGATCAGTGTTTATAAGACATTTTTGGACCATTTTGCAAGGGGCCTTGGGGACACAACTAAAATTTAGTATAGCATATCACCCTGAGATAGATGAACAGACAAAAAGAACAAACCAAATTTTGGAAGATATGTTGTGTACGTACGTGATGGACCAACAAAAGCATTGGGAAGAGTTCTTGCCACCGGTAGAGTTTGCATACAAAAACAACTATCAAAGTACCATTAAGATGGCACCATTTGAGTTTCTTTACGGGCGACTGTGTTAGACAACATTGAGCTAGGATCGACTTGAGGATAGTGTCCTCGTAGCACCAGAAGTGATCCAAGAAATGGAAGAACAAATGAAAATGATAAGACAAAGGATTAAAGAAGCGCAAGATCTATAGAAGAGTTATGTCGATGCACATCACGTTGATCGTAATTATGAAGTTGGCGACCAAGTTTTCTTATGGGTGAAACCACACAAGAGTTCAATCAAGTTTGGAAAGGGTGTTAAACTCTCTCCTAGGTTTTTGGTACCTTTCGAAGTTGTGGAAAGGAGGGGACCCATGGCCTATCGACTAGCCTTGCCTGATTCTTTGAGGCATATGAACGATCTTTTTCATGTATTTATTTTGAGACATTATGTTAGTGAACCTACACATGTAATTGAAATGAGTTTCTTCCAGCTATCGGATGAGGGTGCACTCACAGAGGAGCCAATCGACATTCTTGACCATCGCATTCGAAATCTACAGTGTCGAACTGTCGATCAGGTCAATGTCTAATGAGACAATTATAGTCCACACTCAGCGACCTGGGAAGACAGATATGATATGTGCCCACAATTTCCCTATTTGTTTGATAATTTAGACATATAGATCTTGCTAGATGCTTTATTTACTGCATTTTGTATATTGTACAACTTTGGGATGAAATTTAAAATAAGAGGGGGTGTATGTAACACCCGCTCTTGCGAGCACATGTTATTTACTTATTCTTTGAGGACACTTGTGTCCAATTGATATTATTATAGTATATGGTTATCTGTTTCTCTTATGGATTCTTACGATGATGTTGATAGATTATGATTTATGTTGTTTGATATCTATGTATTGACAGATGCTATTGACATGTGATCGATTATATTATGATGTTGTTTATGGGTCATTGACAGTGTTTTGTTGATGGATGTAAGTTGACAATTGCTTGCTAATATGACTCACATAAGGAGTAAATGGGCCATCCACATAGACCGAATATTGAGGGAGAGGTGTGGTAGCATGCCTGCCACAGCCTAATAGCACTCTCACCGTGGCTCAAATTGTAGGTTAAAGATTACCTAGTTCGAGAGATCCATGATTTCGTGAGGGCAGACTAAGATAGTTGATCACAAATATTTCTAAAGGGCACACAATAAGGAAGGGTCCTTATTCCTTATAAATATTTAGTCTCTCACAAGGTCGAACGAATGGAGTTTTGACTCCAAGGGTTGGACAACTATCAAAACCAATCAAAGGTGAGTGACACACTTGGAGCACAGAGTGCATCTTGAAGGGCACACCACATAATTAAAAATTTGATTAAAAGGTGGGTGGCACCCTTGGAGCACATAGTGTGTATTGAAGGGCACGTTACGTGATTAAAAATTTGAGTCAAAGGCGAGTGGCACCCATGGAGCACAGAGTGCGTCTTGAAGGGCATGTTGCATAAATAAAATTTGAGTCAATGAATCTAGGTGGCCTAGAAAACCCTCAGCGAATAATTAACCTTGCAAAATCTTGAGCACTACCAGATCAGTAGATTAATAAATTAACTAAGGATTGAATTTATTAATCATAATCCCTATAAGATTATAAGCCCTTGCAATTAAAAATTTAATGAAGCCTAAGTCTAAGTTAGTAAGAAGATTAAAAACTAAAATTATAAATTAAATAATGAGGGGATGAAGTAAATCAATTTAAGAATTCAAGGAAAATAAAATAAATATGAACATTTATTTAACAGATATATGTGCAAGTAATTACAAAATTGGAATTTAAGGTAAGAATGGAATAAAGCTAAAGGAATGGGTATGCATAGAAAGGAATCTAGAGTCTAGTTAACACTAGTCTAACTATGAGAAGATTCTTATTTTAGCTCAACTCAGTTTTAGAAAGGCGCCAGTCATTAATTTGAAATAAGGGGAATAAAGAAACAACTAGGAATGATTTAAAGAGTGTTTTTAGGAAGGGTGAGAGAAACTGAATTTTATTAAAAGAAATCGCGGATTTAATTGTGCAAATTGGGGAAAGGGTGACAAGTGTAAGGATGAGATAATTCTAAATTATTTTAATTTAAAAGAGAATTAATTGTGCAAGTGGGGATGGGTTATGGGAAAATTCTATTAAACAAAGGGTTGAGATGATAAATGTAGGACATTGGTTATGGGCAAAGTTATGTTGATGAATTTTTGACTAGTTTTACTTGTGAGAGTTGGGATACCCATCTTGAGAGAGAGTGGTGGCTCTACCTTGCGAGGCGAGCTAGGAGCTAGAGGATTTCTGGTTGTGGGTGTGCGTGGCCCGTTTGTGCCTCGGGGGGATAAGGGGAAAGAAGAGTGCCCCTAGGATTTGTTGGGAGGTACCAGTGAAGTCTCAACGATTAGTAAGCAGGAGGTCGGAAGGAGCATCATTGCGGAAGACCATCGTCGACTTCATAATTTTTTGTCGGTTACGATATTTCATTTGAGATTGTAATTTCATTAAGAATTTTTATTATATAATAAGAGCTATAGAAATTCCACTTAATTTGTGTTGTAATTCCAATTTAATTGGAAAGTTACGTATTGGTCAAGGTCTAAAAGAAAACTTGATAGTTATTAGTTATTTAGTTAACAACATATTATTTATTTGTTGGCATCTTCCATAAACCTGTGAGGATTGATAATCTAAGAACTTGGTTGTTACAAAGCCATCAACATACTCAGAAAGGTGAGGCAGTCCCATTGGCACCATCTCTAAAATAGTTGAGTATTGGCACTCGTGACTTTTTGGGACAGGTTTTAGGGAAAACAAATTGTTGGGGTAGACTTGAACAACGGTGATGTTGTGGAGGTCATCTTTGAAACATCTTTGAAAAATATATTTCTTCTGATGAACCAAAACCAACATGTAGTGGCCTCCAACACGTGAAATCTTAGCTCCTAAATGTTGTCAAGTTGGTTACCATTAATAGGTTTAGTAGTGGCCTCCACTGTTGGATGGAGCACGAACTTCTTTAAACTAGTAGTGTGAACAATGTGAGAAGCATGATTGAGATTTCCTAACACTCCCTTTCTTTTCTCCTTCCCCTGATAGAATTGGGCATGCACGAGTGTGCCCTTTCGTTTCCCTTTCTTTGATAGTGAATACTTGACGTCGTGTGATATTTCCGTTAATTCTACCCCATTCAAATCCTTTATTGGCATGCCTGATCTCTGAGGATCCATTGCATCATGAAACTAAATCTTCTCATCAACTAACACCAGGGATTCCTTCCAGCTAGTTTAATTAATTTGTTACAGCTAGGTCGTTCCCCTTCTTAAAAAGTGTAACACGTCAGATTGTTGGTATCAATCCCACTTGCTTTAGGAAGAACGAATGGTTATATTTTCACTAGAGGTTAGTTCCTTTTCTTTCTACGAGCCAGTCCTTTTTGAGGTCTATGTGTTAGTTTTAGGACACCAGTTTCCATTTAAAACTTGTTACTATTAACGGATTTTAGTGAGGTTTTTGTCCAATGAAATCACCGTTGTCAGTTGTCGTTGCACCCGCGCTTAAATTCCTGATGTGTAGATCCTTGCGATCACTCCAGAGTCAACCTCTACCATTGTGACATTGTGTTCAACAATCACAGGATGTAACTCTAATAGCATTGCAAACTTACCTTTTATATTCAGCAATATTCTTACTCTAAGAACAAGGTAAGTTTATACCTTCTAGTCAAATAATTATCTTTGGATTGGGATTGTCTATTATAGTCATCATGGACTATTCCAATCTTGTTTCCCTAAAGCATCGGCTATGGAATACTTATTATATAATATTTCGGATAACCAACACTCTAAATCCAAGATAAAGGCAAATCCTAATTAAACTAATAAAGTGTTGTTGAGAAAGTACCTATTTGGATTACATATATGACTTATACTTATTTTCTTAAAAAGTACCATCTAACACATATTACTTGAGAATGAGTCTTAGTACATGGAAAATGAAAAATTCTATCATCTTTAGGGTTTGTTTCCTTAAATATAATGTAACAATTAATTAATTCAATAGAAGAGACCTTCCATTCTAATATTCCTTAATAGTGATTTTATGTTAACAATTTTTATTCTTGTTAGACACTAATCATAGCAGACCACCAAAAGTGCCTTACGCAATTAGTATTCTTAAGGAGTTGTGCAAGTTGTGCAACGCCGAATAAGATAGAAAAATATTGTCATGTATGCCTTATTGCTTCGCTGCACAAGAATCCCTAATTTATGATAATTCATCCTATCTTGTTGAAAATAAATGGTGTTGCTTTGCAAAGGAAACTTTACTCCTTTAGGTGTAAATGTTACATCGCCTGAATTAATAAGAGTAATTGCACAAATTGAGAAAATAAGTAGTACTTTAGGCGCCTTTACCTTACCCCTTATGCTCTAAAACTTTATCAGTAAAGCACTAGTTTAGAACTTCTTGGTAAAGTAGTTTTAAGTTGTGTGATCAATATTCTTGTTACTAGACGATGAAAATGCGATGTGTAATGATTAGTAATTAGATTTATTTGCACCATGGAATATTGTTGATGTATAAATGATTAAGTACACATATTTCCTTGTGCCACAACATCATGTTGATATGTAATGATATAGTAATTGGATTTATTGTGCCATGGAATAATGTTGATGTATGAAATATTTAGTATTTAGATAATCTTGCGCCTTGAAATTAATGATGGTATATGATGGGTTATATGATTGATCACTGTTGTGCCATGTTTAATTGATTATTTGGATTGATTGATTGATCTAGTTGATTGTCGACTTGATTGGTTTTAGAGGAATTTAGACACCTCCTTGTTCCTCATAACAATCGCCAGCCTTGAGACCTTAAATGGTTAAAATCAATCGGATGAATCTTGGGCTTGAGTGTTTCTTATGTGTCCTGGAGGTCCTAACCATGTAGGATCGGTTGGGCAGGTAGTTCTTTTAATGCTCAGTGTCATGGTTGATCATTCAATTGTATATTTCTTCAGTCGATCATGATGTGTTGATTATGTCATTGTTTATTATGATGATGTGTTGATTAAGTGCGGCTATTAGTTATGACGATGCATTGATTGAGTCGTTGTTTGTGTGTTGATTTGTGTCTCTTTTAGTTATGTTAATGCAATGATTATGTGTCATTTTAGTTATGATGATGTATCATTTGACAGGTTTCTTATGATGTTGTAACGAGTTTAATATCCTAATGAAAAACAAACAAACCAAAAAATATTTACTTCTTGTACATCGCTTTGTTATCATAACGTAGGGGCCGTTACATATGGTATCAGAGTGGGTTGAACCCCATGACTTGGGATCATTACCCCTTCCACTCTATTAAACACTTGATTAATAACTTATGGCTAATTAAATTTATTTGAGTCCCTACATGTAATCATGGTTAGAGGAAATCGTGAAGGCAGACGATGTGGTGTTAGGGGAGGAGGTGTGATGCCTCTAGTATCATCCATGCCAGAGGGGTCTAACCCCCAAGGAGAATAAAAATTCATTGAAAAAGAGAATATTGTTGTGGAGGGTGTTGTTGGGTTGATGAGGTGATTTCAGAGGATTTCAAAGGCCTTGATTAACTGACTAGATAGAGATGAGGCCAGGGCACCTGTGCCTAATGAGGGTCTACAACTAGCTAGAAGTGGTGGAATTCATAGAGAACTCTAGAAGGTTAAGTTCCCTAAGTTCATGGGTGCCATTGATGGCTCAGCTTTTAAGGCCTGGTTGGAGAACATGACGATGTTATTTGCACTTCATGAATACAAATCCAACATGAAGGTCTGCATGGAAGTATTTCAGTTGAAGGGGGAGCACTCTTCTATGGTGGAAGACGCTCCTACCTCAACTGAACATGGTCGTTGAAGATGTGTCATGGGAACTTTTTGAGGAACGATTCTAGGAGAGGTATTTATCAAAGGAATTCATCGAGAACCATCTCAATGAGTTCAACGCCTTAGGGAAGGGTGGTCGTACGATGCCAGAGTTTGAGGCCCGATTCATGAAGTTGCTTAGGTATGCTCCACACTTGAACAAGGAGAAGATAAAGGTCAATAATTTTGTGTTTGGCCTTAACTTGAACGTTCATGCAAAGGTGAGTATATTAATGCCTCATGCGTTGCTCGATGTGGTCTAGAAGGAACTCATAGCATAGAAAGAGCTTACTAGTGGGGGTCAAGGCAGGACTCCTGCAAGACTGACTGGACTGATGATGACAGGTGCGTAGCAGCATCAAACACCAACCAGGCATACATCAGGGTATCGATATATGTCAAGAGGACACACGTTCATGAAACCACCATGACCCTCTCCTCAACAAAGGACTCTCTACAAAGGACCATAGAATCAACACAACATCGCTCGCAACAACAACATTTTAGGCTTGTTCAGCAAAACAAACCAAGATTTCAGGTTGGTAGGACAACAACTCCTACTTCAGGGACCAACAGCATTGGATTGAAGACTATATGTTGGACATGTGGAGAGCCACATTACCAGCATGAATTTTCGGTTGAGAGGTCCAGAGCAGTCGGGTCATCCAGACACATTACAATTGGAGATTTGGGCAAGGCCCACTAGATTCATGTAGTGGTGAATAACGGCTAGGCCAAGCACCATTCCACTGTTCTCGAGACGTCGGGTACCATTGCTGACCAAAATTTAAGTATTTTTATAGATATGGGTGCTACAAAGGGATTTATTTCTAGTGAAACACTGAAGAGAATTAAGGTAAAGGTAGTCGAACGGGATGAGTTCATATATGTAGAAATAGCTTCAGGTGCCAAACAAAATTTTGGGGGAAGAGTTGTGGGTTGTCACATTAAATTCAAAGATTTTGCAACAACATCTGACCTATATGTCATCATATTAGGATCTTATCACATCGTGATCGATATGGACTAGATGGAATCGCATGATGCGATACTCAACTGTAATATAAATAGTTGAGTTTGACCAATGATGAGGGATAGAGAAGAGTGATTGTGGGAAGAAACTAGGGAGTGTCCTTGAATTTCATTTCATCCCTACAGCTATAGAAGAGCATGCACAAAGGATGCAATCTATATGAAATCTTAGGGATGAATGAAAAGGGTGTGGCAGAAGTATTAGAAAACCTTCTGGTAGTATGAAAGTTTGAGGACGTGTTCCCAGAAGAGTTACTAGGTTTTCCGCCCAAAAGAGAGATGGAGTTTACAATCAACTTGAAACCTAGTACTGAAATGATAGAAAGAACTCCTTATCGGATGTCGACACCTGAGTTACAAGAGTTGAAAATGTAACTGAAGGAGTTGTTATACCTAGGACTTATACGCCCAAGTGTGTCACCTTACGGTGCACATGTTATTTTCATAAGAAATAAGGATGGGTTGTGGAGACTTTGTATTGACTATCAATAATTGAAGAAGGTAATGATCGATAACCAATATCTGTTGCCAAGAATAGATGATTTTTTTGACCAAATGAAGGGCGTGAATGTGTTTTCAAAGATTGACTTGAGATCAAGTTATCACCAGTTACGGATCAAAGAGGAAGACGTTCCTAAGACTACATTCAAGACGATGTTCAGACATTACAAGTTTACCATTTTATTGTTTGGACTGACAAATGTCCAAGGGGTATTCATGAGCTTGATGAATGGGGTATTCTGTGAATACTTGGACAAGTTTTTTCAAGTATTCATTGACGACATATTGATATATTATCGGATGACGAAAGAACATGAAGAACATTTGTTCTTGGTACTACAACATTTATGAGAAATAAATTGTATGGGAAACTGTCAAAATTCTCTTTTTATCAATCGGGGATTCATTATTTAGGGCATGTTATCTCCGACGAAGGCAACATTGTAGATCCAATGAAGTTAGAGGCTATTATGGAATGTCCTACGTTGACGAATGTACTAGAAGTACACTGTACATAACTTTAAGGTTTTAGAAGGATATTACCGACGATTCACCTTAGGTTTTTCGATAATCGTAATTCCAATCACCAAATTGTAGAAGAAAAAACAGAAGTGTGTATGGACCGAGAAGAGCGCAAAAACATTTCAAAGACTCAAGCGGTTGTTGAAGACAACACCGATACTAAAATTCTCTAACATGGACAAATAATTTTTGGTATGCACAGATGCATCCAAGGAAGGCTTAGGCGGAGTATTGATGCAAGATGGTTGAGTCATCGCTTACATCTCAAGCAAATTAAGAAAGCATGAGGAGAACTATGAAACACATGATTTGATGTTATTGGCCATTGTGTATGCTTTAAGAGTGTGGAGACACTATCTTATTGGATGAAAGGTTGAACTAAAAATAGATCACCGTGGATTGTGGCACATTTTTATGCAAAGTGACTTGAACATGCGACAAAGGTGTTGGTCAAAATTGCTTAGCGAATACGATTTTGACATTACTTACATTAAAGGAACAATGAACAAAGTGGTAGATGCATTGATTTGGAGATGACGCATATTTTTAGTGATACCTCTTTAGATGAATCTTTGAGAAAATAGTCTAACTGTACAGATTGACGATGACTAGTATAAATAGGTTAAGAAAAATATTGGACAAGACACCATGTCAGTACCAAAGTTTGAAGGATATACATTGGACAATGATAGATTGATGAGGTATAATAACTAGATTTGTGTACCACCTAATGACGAATTGAAAAGTTTGATCTTAAGTTAAGCTCATAGAGTAGTGTACATGGCTCATCCAGGAGTCATGAAGATGAGGGCAGTCTTTAAGCCCTTATTCTTCTAGAAAGGAATGAAGATGGACATAGTTAGCTATGTGGCAAGGTGTGTAGAATTTTAGCAAGTGAAGGCAGAACATAGAAATCCGGCAAGATTAATATAGCCACTTGCTATTCCATAATCTAAATGGGAGGTCATTTTGATGGACTTCATTGTTGCATTGTCACTGACATAAAGGAGGCACGACTCGATTTTCGTAGTAGTTGACACTCCGACGAAGAGTGCACATTTTATCCCTATGCGTATGACATACTGAGTGCCAGACATAGCTAGATCTTTTATCAATGAGATTGTGAGATTACAGGGTGTGTCAAAAAGTTTCATATTTGATAGAGGATTAGTGTTTACAAGACATTTTTGAACGAGTTTCCAAGGGGCCTTTGGGACACAACTGAACTTTAGTACAACATATCACCCTGAGATAGACGGGCAAACAGAAAGAACAAACCAAATTTGGAAGAAATGTTACATATGTACATGATGGACCAATAGAAGAATTGGTAAGAGTTATTTCAACTGGTAGAGTTTGCATATAACAACAGCTATCAAAGTACCATTAAGATGGAACCATTTGAGTTTCTTTACAGGCGACCATGTCAGACACCATTGAGCTGGGATAGACTTGAGGATAGGGTCCTAGTAGGACAAAAAGTGATCCAACAAATGGAATAACAAATGAAAATATTAAGACAAAGGATTAAAGAAGCACAAGATTGACAGAAGAGTTATGTTGATGCGCATCACGTTACCATAATTATGAAAATGGCGATCAAGTTTTATTGTGGGTGAAACTGCACAAGATCTTTATAAAGTTTGGAAAGGGTGATAAAATCACTCCTAGGTCTGTGGTACCATTCGAATTTGTGGAAAGGAAGAGACCCATGGCCTATCGACTAGCCTTGGATGATTCTTTGAGGCGTATGCATGATGTTTTTCTTGTATATGTTTTGAGACATTATGTTAGTGATACTACACATGTGATTGACATGATTTTCTTGCAACTGTCAGATGAGGGTGCACTCATGGCAGAGCCAATCCACATTCTAGAACATCACATTCAACTGCTACGACTTCGAACAATCGATTAGGTCAAGGTCCAATGGGACAATTATATTCTACACTCAGCTACCTCGGAGGACACATATGATATGCGCCAGTATTTTCCCTATTTATTTGATAATTTATACATATAGATCTTTTCATATTCTTTATTTAATTCATTTTATATACTATACAACTTCAGGATGAAGTTTAAAACAAGAGGGGTTGTATGTAACATCTTTCTCTTGTGAGCACATGTTATTGACTTATTCTTTGAGGACACGTGTGTTCAAGTGATNATTTATTTAACAGATATATGTGCAAGTAATTACAAAATTGGAATTTAAGGTAAGAATGGAATAAAGCTAAAGGAATGGGTATGCATAGAAAGGAATCTAGAGTCTAGTTAACACTAGTCTAACTATGAGAAGATTCTTATTTTAGCTCAACTCAGTTTTAGAAAGGCGCCAGTCATTAATTTGAAATAAGGGGAATAAAGAAACAACTAGGAATGATTTAAAGAGTGTTTTTAGGAAGGGTGAGAGAAACTGAATTTTATTAAAAGAAATCGCGGATTTAATTGTGCAAATTGGGGAAAGGGTGACAAGTGTAAGGATGAGATAATTCTAAATTATTTTAATTTAAAAGAGAATTAATTGTGCAAGTGGGGATGGGTTATGGGAAAATTCTATTAAACAAAGGGTTGAGATGATAAATGTAGGACATTGGTTATGGGCAAAGTTATGTTGATGAATTTTTGACTAGTTTTACTTGTGAGAGTTGGGATACCCATCTTGAGAGAGAGTGGTGGCTCTACCTTGCGAGGCGAGCTAGGAGCTAGAGGATTTCTGGTTGTGGGTGTGCGTGGCCCGTTTGTGCCTCGGGGGGATAAGGGGAAAGAAGAGTGCCCCTAGGATTTGTTGGGAGGTACCAGTGAAGTCTCAACGATTAGTAAGCAGGAGGTCGGAAGGAGCATCATTGCGGAAGACCATCGTCGACTTCATAATTTTTTGTCGGTTACGATATTTCATTTGAGATTGTAATTTCATTAAGAATTTTTATTATATAATAAGAGCTATAGAAATTCCACTTAATTTGTGTTGTAATTCCAATTTAATTGGAAAGTTACGTATTGGTCAAGGTCTAAAAGAAAACTTGATAGTTATTAGTTATTTAGTTAACAACATATTATTTATTTGTTGGCATCTTCCATAAACCTGTGAGGATTGATAATCTAAGAACTTGGTTGTTACAAAGCCATCAACATACTCAGAAAGGTGAGGCAGTCCCATTGGCACCATCTCTAAAATAGTTGAGTATTGGCACTCGTGACTTTTTGGGACAGGTTTTAGGGAAAACAAATTGTTGGGGTAGACTTGAACAACGGTGATGTTGTGGAGGTCATCTTTGAAACATCTTTGAAAAATATATTTCTTCTGATGAACCAAAACCAACATGTAGTGGCCTCCAACACGTGAAATCTTAGCTCCTAAATGTTGTCAAGTTGGTTACCATTAATAGGTTTAGTAGTGGCCTCCACTGTTGGATGGAGCACGAACTTCTTTAAACTAGTAGTGTGAACAATGTGAGAAGCATGATTGAGATTTCCTAACACTCCCTTTCTTTTCTCCTTCCCCTGATAGAATTGGGCATGCACGAGTGTGCCCTTTCGTTTCCCTTTCTTTGATAGTGAATACTTGACGTCGTGTGATATTTCCGTTAATTCTACCCCATTCAAATCCTTTATTGGCATGCCTGATCTCTGAGGATCCATTGCATCATGAAACTAAATCTTCTCATCAACTAACACCAGGGATTCCTTCCAGCTAGTTTAATTAATTTGTTACAGCTAGGTCGTTCCCCTTCTTAAAAAGTGTAACACGTCAGATTGTTGGTATCAATCCCACTTGCTTTAGGAAGAACGAATGGTTATATTTTCACTAGAGGTTAGTTCCTTTTCTTTCTACGAGCCAGTCCTTTTTGAGGTCTATGTGTTA
Organism: Picea glauca; assembly: GCA_000966675.3. Lineage (NCBI taxonomy): Eukaryota > Viridiplantae > Streptophyta > Pinopsida > Pinales > Pinaceae > Picea > Picea glauca. Next base: position 727,265 of record JZKD02S0469582.1, read on the forward strand.
GTTTTAGGACACCAGTTTCCATTTAAAACTTGTTACTATTAACGGATTTTAGTGAGGTTTTTGTCCAATGAAATCACCGTTGTCAGTTGTCGTTGCACCCGCGCTTAAATTCCTGATGTGTAGATCCTTGCGATCACTCCAGAGTCAACCTCTACCATTGTGACATTGTGTTCAACAATCACAGGATGTAACTCTAATAGCATTGCAAACTTACCTTTTATATTCAGCAATATTCTTACTCTAAGAACAAGGTAAGTTTATACCTTCTAGTCAAATAATTATCTTTGGATTGGGATTGTCTATTATAGTCATCATGGACTATTCCAATCTTGTTTCCCTAAAGCATCGGCTATGGAATACTTATTATATAATATTTCGGATAACCAACACTCTAAATCCAAGATAAAGGCAAATCCTAATTAAACTAATAAAGTGTTGTTGAGAAAGTACCTATTTGGATTACATATATGACTTATACTTATTTTCTTAAAAAGTACCATCTAACACATATTACTTGAGAATGAGTCTTAGTACATGGAAAATGAAAAATTCTATCATCTTTAGGGTTTGTTTCCTTAAATATAATGTAACAATTAATTAATTCAATAGAAGAGACCTTCCATTCTAATATTCCTTAATAGTGATTTTATGTTAACAATTTTTATTCTTGTTAGACACTAATCATAGCAGACCACCAAAAGTGCCTTACGCAATTAGTATTCTTAAGGAGTTGTGCAAGTTGTGCAACGCCGAATAAGATAGAAAAATATTGTCATGTATGCCTTATTGCTTCGCTGCACAAGAATCCCTAATTTATGATAATTCATCCTATCTTGTTGAAAATAAATGGTGTTGCTTTGCAAAGGAAACTTTACTCCTTTAGGTGTAAATGTTACATCGCCTGAATTAATAAGAGTAATTGCACAAATTGAGAAAATAAGTAGTACTTTAGGCGCCTTTACCTTACCCCTTATGCTCTAAAACTTTATCAGTAAAGCACTAGTTTAGAACTTCTTGGTAAAGTAGTTTTAAGTTGTGTGATCAATATTCTTGTTACTAGACGATGAAAATGCGATGTGTAATGATTAGTAATTAGATTTATTTGCACCATGGAATATTGTTGATGTATAAATGATTAAGTACACATATTTCCTTGTGCCACAACATCATGTTGATATGTAATGATATAGTAATTGGATTTATTGTGCCATGGAATAATGTTGATGTATGAAATATTTAGTATTTAGATAATCTTGCGCCTTGAAATTAATGATGGTATATGATGGGTTATATGATTGATCACTGTTGTGCCATGTTTAATTGATTATTTGGATTGATTGATTGATCTAGTTGATTGTCGACTTGATTGGTTTTAGAGGAATTTAGACACCTCCTTGTTCCTCATAACAATCGCCAGCCTTGAGACCTTAAATGGTTAAAATCAATCGGATGAATCTTGGGCTTGAGTGTTTCTTATGTGTCCTGGAGGTCCTAACCATGTAGGATCGGTTGGGCAGGTAGTTCTTTTAATGCTCAGTGTCATGGTTGATCATTCAATTGTATATTTCTTCAGTCGATCATGATGTGTTGATTATGTCATTGTTTATTATGATGATGTGTTGATTAAGTGCGGCTATTAGTTATGACGATGCATTGATTGAGTCGTTGTTTGTGTGTTGATTTGTGTCTCTTTTAGTTATGTTAATGCAATGATTATGTGTCATTTTAGTTATGATGATGTATCATTTGACAGGTTTCTTATGATGTTGTAACGAGTTTAATATCCTAATGAAAAACAAACAAACCAAAAAATATTTACTTCTTGTACATCGCTTTGTTATCATAACGTAGGGGCCGTTACATATGGTATCAGAGTGGGTTGAACCCCATGACTTGGGATCATTACCCCTTCCACTCTATTAAACACTTGATTAATAACTTATGGCTAATTAAATTTATTTGAGTCCCTACATGTAATCATGGTTAGAGGAAATCGTGAAGGCAGACGATGTGGTGTTAGGGGAGGAGGTGTGATGCCTCTAGTATCATCCATGCCAGAGGGGTCTAACCCCCAAGGAGAATAAAAATTCATTGAAAAAGAGAATATTGTTGTGGAGGGTGTTGTTGGGTTGATGAGGTGATTTCAGAGGATTTCAAAGGCCTTGATTAACTGACTAGATAGAGATGAGGCCAGGGCACCTGTGCCTAATGAGGGTCTACAACTAGCTAGAAGTGGTGGAATTCATAGAGAACTCTAGAAGGTTAAGTTCCCTAAGTTCATGGGTGCCATTGATGGCTCAGCTTTTAAGGCCTGGTTGGAGAACATGACGATGTTATTTGCACTTCATGAATACAAATCCAACATGAAGGTCTGCATGGAAGTATTTCAGTTGAAGGGGGAGCACTCTTCTATGGTGGAAGACGCTCCTACCTCAACTGAACATGGTCGTTGAAGATGTGTCATGGGAACTTTTTGAGGAACGATTCTAGGAGAGGTATTTATCAAAGGAATTCATCGAGAACCATCTCAATGAGTTCAACGCCTTAGGGAAGGGTGGTCGTACGATGCCAGAGTTTGAGGCCCGATTCATGAAGTTGCTTAGGTATGCTCCACACTTGAACAAGGAGAAGATAAAGGTCAATAATTTTGTGTTTGGCCTTAACTTGAACGTTCATGCAAAGGTGAGTATATTAATGCCTCATGCGTTGCTCGATGTGGTCTAGAAGGAACTCATAGCATAGAAAGAGCTTACTAGTGGGGGTCAAGGCAGGACTCCTGCAAGACTGACTGGACTGATGATGACAGGTGCGTAGCAGCATCAAACACCAACCAGGCATACATCAGGGTATCGATATATGTCAAGAGGACACACGTTCATGAAACCACCATGACCCTCTCCTCAACAAAGGACTCTCTACAAAGGACCATAGAATCAACACAACATCGCTCGCAACAACAACATTTTAGGCTTGTTCAGCAAAACAAACCAAGATTTCAGGTTGGTAGGACAACAACTCCTACTCCAGGGACCAAGAGCATTGGATTGAAGACTAGATGTTGGACATGTGGAGAGCCACATTACCAGCATGAATTTTCGGTTGAGAGGTCCAGAGCAGTCGGTTCATCCAGACACATTACAATTGGAGATTTGGGCAAGGCCCACTAGATTCATGTAGTGGTGAATAACGGCTAGGCCAAGCACCAGTCCACTGTGCTCGAGACGTCAGGTACCGTTGTTGACCAAAATTTAAGTATTTTGATAGATATGGGTGCTACAAAGGGATTTATTTCTAGTGAAACCCTGAAGAGAATTAAGGTAAAGGTAGTCGAACGGGATGAGTTCATATATGTAGAAATAGCTTCAGGTGCCAAACAAAATTTTGGGGGAAGAGTTGTGGGTTGTCGCATTAACTTCAAAGATTTTGAAACAACATCTAACCTATATGTCATCATATTAGGATCTTATCACATCGTGATCGGTATGGACTAGATGGAATCGCATGATGCGATACTCAACTTTAATATGAATAGTTGAGTTTGACCGATGATGAGGGATAGAGAAGAGTGATTGTGGGAAGAAACTAGGGAGTGTCCTTGAATTTCATTTCATCCGTACAGCTATAGAAGAGCATGCAAAAAAGGATGCAGTCTATATGAAATCTTAGGGATGAATGAANGGACTCTCTACAAAGGACCATAGAATCAACACAACATCGCTCGCAACAACAACATTTTAGGCTTGTTCAGCAAAACAAACCAAGATTTCAGGTTGGTAGGACAACAACTCCTACTTCAGGGACCAACAGCATTGGATTGAAGACTATATGTTGGACATGTGGAGAGCCACATTACCAGCATGAATTTTCGGTTGAGAGGTCCAGAGCAGTCGGGTCATCCAGACACATTACAATTGGAGATTTGGGCAAGGCCCACTAGATTCATGTAGTGGTGAATAACGGCTAGGCCAAGCACCATTCCACTGTTCTCGAGACGTCGGGTACCATTGCTGACCAAAATTTAAGTATTTTTATAGATATGGGTGCTACAAAGGGATTTATTTCTAGTGAAACACTGAAGAGAATTAAGGTAAAGGTAGTCGAACGGGATGAGTTCATATATGTAGAAATAGCTTCAGGTGCCAAACAAAATTTTGGGGGAAGAGTTGTGGGTTGTCACATTAAATTCAAAGATTTTGCAACAACATCTGACCTATATGTCATCATATTAGGATCTTATCACATCGTGATCGATATGGACTAGATGGAATCGCATGATGCGATACTCAACTGTAATATAAATAGTTGAGTTTGACCAATGATGAGGGATAGAGAAGAGTGATTGTGGGAAGAAACTAGGGAGTGTCCTTGAATTTCATTTCATCCCTACAGCTATAGAAGAGCATGCACAAAGGATGCAATCTATATGAAATCTTAGGGATGAATGAAAAGGGTGTGGCAGAAGTATTAGAAAACCTTCTGGTAGTATGAAAGTTTGAGGACGTGTTCCCAGAAGAGTTACTAGGTTTTCCGCCCAAAAGAGAGATGGAGTTTACAATCAACTTGAAACCTAGTACTGAAATGATAGAAAGAACTCCTTATCGGATGTCGACACCTGAGTTACAAGAGTTGAAAATGTAACTGAAGGAGTTGTTATACCTAGGACTTATACGCCCAAGTGTGTCACCTTACGGTGCACATGTTATTTTCATAAGAAATAAGGATGGGTTGTGGAGACTTTGTATTGACTATCAATAATTGAAGAAGGTAATGATCGATAACCAATATCTGTTGCCAAGAATAGATGATTTTTTTGACCAAATGAAGGGCGTGAATGTGTTTTCAAAGATTGACTTGAGATCAAGTTATCACCAGTTACGGATCAAAGAGGAAGACGTTCCTAAGACTACATTCAAGACGATGTTCAGACATTACAAGTTTACCATTTTATTGTTTGGACTGACAAATGTCCAAGGGGTATTCATGAGCTTGATGAATGGGGTATTCTGTGAATACTTGGACAAGTTTTTTCAAGTATTCATTGACGACATATTGATATATTATCGGATGACGAAAGAACATGAAGAACATTTGTTCTTGGTACTACAACATTTATGAGAAATAAATTGTATGGGAAACTGTCAAAATTCTCTTTTTATCAATCGGGGATTCATTATTTAGGGCATGTTATCTCCGACGAAGGCAACATTGTAGATCCAATGAAGTTAGAGGCTATTATGGAATGTCCTACGTTGACGAATGTACTAGAAGTACACTGTACATAACTTTAAGGTTTTAGAAGGATATTACCGACGATTCACCTTAGGTTTTTCGATAATCGTAATTCCAATCACCAAATTGTAGAAGAAAAAACAGAAGTGTGTATGGACCGAGAAGAGCGCAAAAACATTTCAAAGACTCAAGCGGTTGTTGAAGACAACACCGATACTAAAATTCTCTAACATGGACAAATAATTTTTGGTATGCACAGATGCATCCAAGGAAGGCTTAGGCGGAGTATTGATGCAAGATGGTTGAGTCATCGCTTACATCTCAAGCAAATTAAGAAAGCATGAGGAGAACTATGAAACACATGATTTGATGTTATTGGCCATTGTGTATGCTTTAAGAGTGTGGAGACACTATCTTATTGGATGAAAGGTTGAACTAAAAATAGATCACCGTGGATTGTGGCACATTTTTATGCAAAGTGACTTGAACATGCGACAAAGGTGTTGGTCAAAATTGCTTAGCGAATACGATTTTGACATTACTTACATTAAAGGAACAATGAACAAAGTGGTAGATGCATTGATTTGGAGATGACGCATATTTTTAGTGATACCTCTTTAGATGAATCTTTGAGAAAATAGTCTAACTGTACAGATTGACGATGACTAGTATAAATAGGTTAAGAAAAATATTGGACAAGACACCATGTCAGTACCAAAGTTTGAAGGATATACATTGGACAATGATAGATTGATGAGGTATAATAACTAGATTTGTGTACCACCTAATGACGAATTGAAAAGTTTGATCTTAAGTTAAGCTCATAGAGTAGTGTACATGGCTCATCCAGGAGTCATGAAGATGAGGGCAGTCTTTAAGCCCTTATTCTTCTAGAAAGGAATGAAGATGGACATAGTTAGCTATGTGGCAAGGTGTGTAGAATTTTAGCAAGTGAAGGCAGAACATAGAAATCCGGCAAGATTAATATAGCCACTTGCTATTCCATAATCTAAATGGGAGGTCATTTTGATGGACTTCATTGTTGCATTGTCACTGACATAAAGGAGGCACGACTCGATTTTCGTAGTAGTTGACACTCCGACGAAGAGTGCACATTTTATCCCTATGCGTATGACATACTGAGTGCCAGACATAGCTAGATCTTTTATCAATGAGATTGTGAGATTACAGGGTGTGTCAAAAAGTTTCATATTTGATAGAGGATTAGTGTTTACAAGACATTTTTGAACGAGTTTCCAAGGGGCCTTTGGGACACAACTGAACTTTAGTACAACATATCACCCTGAGATAGACGGGCAAACAGAAAGAACAAACCAAATTTGGAAGAAATGTTACATATGTACATGATGGACCAATAGAAGAATTGGTAAGAGTTATTTCAACTGGTAGAGTTTGCATATAACAACAGCTATCAAAGTACCATTAAGATGGAACCATTTGAGTTTCTTTACAGGCGACCATGTCAGACACCATTGAGCTGGGATAGACTTGAGGATAGGGTCCTAGTAGGACAAAAAGTGATCCAACAAATGGAATAACAAATGAAAATATTAAGACAAAGGATTAAAGAAGCACAAGATTGACAGAAGAGTTATGTTGATGCGCATCACGTTACCATAATTATGAAAATGGCGATCAAGTTTTATTGTGGGTGAAACTGCACAAGATCTTTATAAAGTTTGGAAAGGGTGATAAAATCACTCCTAGGTCTGTGGTACCATTCGAATTTGTGGAAAGGAAGAGACCCATGGCCTATCGACTAGCCTTGGATGATTCTTTGAGGCGTATGCATGATGTTTTTCTTGTATATGTTTTGAGACATTATGTTAGTGATACTACACATGTGATTGACATGATTTTCTTGCAACTGTCAGATGAGGGTGCACTCATGGCAGAGCCAATCCACATTCTAGAACATCACATTCAACTGCTACGACTTCGAACAATCGATTAGGTCAAGGTCCAATGGGACAATTATATTCTACACTCAGCTACCTCGGAGGACACATATGATATGCGCCAGTATTTTCCCTATTTATTTGATAATTTATACATATAGATCTTTTCATATTCTTTATTTAATTCATTTTATATACTATACAACTTCAGGATGAAGTTTAAAACAAGAGGGGTTGTATGTAACATCTTTCTCTTGTGAGCACATGTTATTGACTTATTCTTTGAGGACACGTGTGTTCAAGTGATCTAGTTATAGTATATGGTTAGTTGTTTCACTTATGGATTCTTATAATGATGTTGATGGATTATGATTTATGTTGTTTGGTATTTATGTATTGACAAATACTATTGACGACTTTTCCCTGAGTGTGCAAGAAACTAGAAAGAATGAGGATGTCAATGGAATAAATGGACCTCCTTGGACTCCGGATTGAGTAAGAGAGTGGACTGTATTGGTTGGGTATTTCATTTATGCATATGTGACATATGATCTATTATATTATGATGTTGTTTATGCATCATTGACAATGTTTCCTTGATGGATGCATGCTGACGATTTCTTGCTAATCTGACTCACATAAGGAGTAAAGGGGCCTTGCACATAGACCATATATTGAGGGAGAGGTGTGGCACCATCCCTTTCACAGCCTACTAACACTTCCATAGTGGCTCGAATTGTAGGTTAACGATTACCTAGCTCGAGAGATCCACGATGCCATGAGGGAAGACTGAGATAGTTGCTCATGAATATTTCTAAGGGGCACACAATAAAGAAAGGTCTGTATTCCTTAGAAGTTGTTAGTCTCTCACAAGGTTTCCCGAATGGAGTGTTGACTCAAAAGGTTGGACAACTATAAAAACGAGTCAAAGGAGAGTGGCACCCTTGGAGCACAGAATGTGTCTTGCAGGGCACGTCACGTAGTTAAAAATTTGGGTCAAATCCAAGTGGCACCTTTGGAGCATGGAGTGTGTCTTGAAGGGAACGTCGCGTAATTAAAAATTTGAGACAAAGGCGAGTGGCACCCTTGTAGCATGGAATGTGTCTTGAAGGGCACGTCGTGTAAATAAAATTTGAGTCAATGAATCTAGGTGGCCTAGAAAACCCTAAGCGAATAATTAACCTTGTAAAATCTTGAGCACTTCTAGATCAATCGATTAATAAATTAACTAATGATTTAATTTATTAATCATAATCCCTATAAGAATCTAATCCCTATAAGAATCTAATCCCTTGCAATTAAAAATTTATTTAAGCATAATTCTAAGTTAGTAAGAAGACTAAAAACTAAATTTATAAATTAAATAATGAGGAGATGAAGGAAATCAATTTAAGAATTCAAGGAAAATAAATTTAATCTAAAGATTTATTTAACACACATATGTCCAAGTGATTACCAAATTGGAAGTTAAGGTAAGAATGGAATAAAGCTAAAGGAATGAGTACGCATAGAAAGGAATCTAGAGTCTAGTTAACACTAGTCTAACTAGGAGAAGATTCTTGTTTTAACTCAACTCAGTTTTAGAAAGGCGCCAGTCATTAATTGGAAATGAGGAGAATAAAGAGACAACTAGGAGTGATTTAAGGAGAGCTTTTACGAAGGGTTAGGGAAACTATTTTTTATTAAAATAAATTGTGTATTTAATTGTGCGAATTGGGGAAAGGATGACAAGTTTAAGAGGGAGATAATTCTAATTTTTTTTTAATTAAAAAATGAATTAATTGTGCAAGTGGGGATGTGTTATGTGAAAATTCCATAAAACAAAGGGTTGAGATGAGAAATAGAAGACAGTGGTTATGGGTAAAGTTATGATGCATAATTTTTTATTGCTTTTACTTGTGAGAGTTGGGATACCCAACTTGAGAGAGAGTGTTGGCTCTACCTTGCAAGGCAAGCTAGGAGCTAGAAGATTTATGATTGTGCATGTGTGTGGCCCCTTTGTGGCTCAGGGGATAGGGGGAATAAGGGTACCCCTAGCATTGGCTAGGAGGTATCGGTGAAGTCTCAACGATTAGCAAGAAAGAGGTCGGAATGAGTGTCCTTTCGGAAGACCATCTTCGACTTTGAAATTTTTCATCGATTACGATATTTCATTTAAGATTGTAATTGAGTTAAGAATTTTTATTGTATAATAAGAGCTATAGAAATCCCACCTAATTTGTGTTGTAATTCCAATTTAATTTGGAAAGTTACTTATTGGTCAGTATCCAAAAGAAAACTTGATAGTTGTTGTCTTTTAAATTCTCAATGAAATTTTACTGCTAGTTGACATAAGAAAAATAGAGTACATAATTTTTTTTTATCAGTGCTGATATGAAAATGACAAAGCTTGGGTCCCTTTAAAATTTCATATATATTGATGTGCTTGGGTAATAGCATCATTTTACAAACACTTAAAACTTATGAGTTTTGACTTAATCAGGAACACCTTTAACAGTCAAACTGCCATTTTATTCCTGAGTTTGATTTGGTAAATCCTTGATGGGTTTATGGCATCTTCCATAAACCTGTGAGGATTGATAATCTAAGAAATTGGTTGTTACAAAGGCATCAACATACTCAAAAAGGTGGGGCAATCCCACTGGCGCCATCTCTAAAATAGCTCAGTATTGGCACCACTCGTGAGTTTTTGGGACAGGTTTTAGGGAAAACGAATTGTTGAGGTAGAATTGAACAACGGTGATTTGTGGAGGTCATCGTTGAAAAAGAGATTTCTTCTGATGAACCCGTCGGATTGCTGGTATCAAGCCCGCTTGCTTTATGAATAACGAATGGTTATCCTTGCGCTGGAGGTTAGTGCCTTTGCGTTCTGTCAACCAGTCCTTTTTGAGGTCTGTGTGTTAGTTTTAGGACACCAGTTTCCATTAGTGTTAGGTTATTATTAATGGATTTTAGTAAGGTTTTTTTCCAACGAAATCACTGTTGCCAGTTGTCGTTGCCTAAATTCCTGATGCGTAGATCCTTGTGATCACTCCAGATTCAGCCTCTACCCTTGTGACAGCGTGTTCAACAATCAAGGGAACGATGTATTTATGCTCTCTTACCTTCAATCGACTAGGAATNGGACTCTCTACAAAGGACCATAGAATCAACACAACATCGCTCGCAACAACAACATTTTAGGCTTGTTCAGCAAAACAAACCAAGATTTCAGGTTGGTAGGACAACAACTCCTACTTCAGGGACCAACAGCATTGGATTGAAGACTATATGTTGGACATGTGGAGAGCCACATTACCAGCATGAATTTTCGGTTGAGAGGTCCAGAGCAGTCGGGTCATCCAGACACATTACAATTGGAGATTTGGGCAAGGCCCACTAGATTCATGTAGTGGTGAATAACGGCTAGGCCAAGCACCATTCCACTGTTCTCGAGACGTCGGGTACCATTGCTGACCAAAATTTAAGTATTTTTATAGATATGGGTGCTACAAAGGGATTTATTTCTAGTGAAACACTGAAGAGAATTAAGGTAAAGGTAGTCGAACGGGATGAGTTCATATATGTAGAAATAGCTTCAGGTGCCAAACAAAATTTTGGGGGAAGAGTTGTGGGTTGTCACATTAAATTCAAAGATTTTGCAACAACATCTGACCTATATGTCATCATATTAGGATCTTATCACATCGTGATCGATATGGACTAGATGGAATCGCATGATGCGATACTCAACTGTAATATAAATAGTTGAGTTTGACCAATGATGAGGGATAGAGAAGAGTGATTGTGGGAAGAAACTAGGGAGTGTCCTTGAATTTCATTTCATCCCTACAGCTATAGAAGAGCATGCACAAAGGATGCAATCTATATGAAATCTTAGGGATGAATGAAAAGGGTGTGGCAGAAGTATTAGAAAACCTTCTGGTAGTATGAAAGTTTGAGGACGTGTTCCCAGAAGAGTTACTAGGTTTTCCGCCCAAAAGAGAGATGGAGTTTACAATCAACTTGAAACCTAGTACTGAAATGATAGAAAGAACTCCTTATCGGATGTCGACACCTGAGTTACAAGAGTTGAAAATGTAACTGAAGGAGTTGTTATACCTAGGACTTATACGCCCAAGTGTGTCACCTTACGGTGCACATGTTATTTTCATAAGAAATAAGGATGGGTTGTGGAGACTTTGTATTGACTATCAATAATTGAAGAAGGTAATGATCGATAACCAATATCTGTTGCCAAGAATAGATGATTTTTTTGACCAAATGAAGGGCGTGAATGTGTTTTCAAAGATTGACTTGAGATCAAGTTATCACCAGTTACGGATCAAAGAGGAAGACGTTCCTAAGACTACATTCAAGACGATGTTCAGACATTACAAGTTTACCATTTTATTGTTTGGACTGACAAATGTCCAAGGGGTATTCATGAGCTTGATGAATGGGGTATTCTGTGAATACTTGGACAAGTTTTTTCAAGTATTCATTGACGACATATTGATATATTATCGGATGACGAAAGAACATGAAGAACATTTGTTCTTGGTACTACAACATTTATGAGAAATAAATTGTATGGGAAACTGTCAAAATTCTCTTTTTATCAATCGGGGATTCATTATTTAGGGCATGTTATCTCCGACGAAGGCAACATTGTAGATCCAATGAAGTTAGAGGCTATTATGGAATGTCCTACGTTGACGAATGTACTAGAAGTACACTGTACATAACTTTAAGGTTTTAGAAGGATATTACCGACGATTCACCTTAGGTTTTTCGATAATCGTAATTCCAATCACCAAATTGTAGAAGAAAAAACAGAAGTGTGTATGGACCGAGAAGAGCGCAAAAACATTTCAAAGACTCAAGCGGTTGTTGAAGACAACACCGATACTAAAATTCTCTAACATGGACAAATAATTTTTGGTATGCACAGATGCATCCAAGGAAGGCTTAGGCGGAGTATTGATGCAAGATGGTTGAGTCATCGCTTACATCTCAAGCAAATTAAGAAAGCATGAGGAGAACTATGAAACACATGATTTGATGTTATTGGCCATTGTGTATGCTTTAAGAGTGTGGAGACACTATCTTATTGGATGAAAGGTTGAACTAAAAATAGATCACCGTGGATTGTGGCACATTTTTATGCAAAGTGACTTGAACATGCGACAAAGGTGTTGGTCAAAATTGCTTAGCGAATACGATTTTGACATTACTTACATTAAAGGAACAATGAACAAAGTGGTAGATGCATTGATTTGGAGATGACGCATATTTTTAGTGATACCTCTTTAGATGAATCTTTGAGAAAATAGTCTAACTGTACAGATTGACGATGACTAGTATAAATAGGTTAAGAAAAATATTGGACAAGACACCATGTCAGTACCAAAGTTTGAAGGATATACATTGGACAATGATAGATTGATGAGGTATAATAACTAGATTTGTGTACCACCTAATGACGAATTGAAAAGTTTGATCTTAAGTTAAGCTCATAGAGTAGTGTACATGGCTCATCCAGGAGTCATGAAGATGAGGGCAGTCTTTAAGCCCTTATTCTTCTAGAAAGGAATGAAGATGGACATAGTTAGCTATGTGGCAAGGTGTGTAGAATTTTAGCAAGTGAAGGCAGAACATAGAAATCCGGCAAGATTAATATAGCCACTTGCTATTCCATAATCTAAATGGGAGGTCATTTTGATGGACTTCATTGTTGCATTGTCACTGACATAAAGGAGGCACGACTCGATTTTCGTAGTAGTTGACACTCCGACGAAGAGTGCACATTTTATCCCTATGCGTATGACATACTGAGTGCCAGACATAGCTAGATCTTTTATCAATGAGATTGTGAGATTACAGGGTGTGTCAAAAAGTTTCATATTTGATAGAGGATTAGTGTTTACAAGACATTTTTGAACGAGTTTCCAAGGGGCCTTTGGGACACAACTGAACTTTAGTACAACATATCACCCTGAGATAGACGGGCAAACAGAAAGAACAAACCAAATTTGGAAGAAATGTTACATATGTACATGATGGACCAATAGAAGAATTGGTAAGAGTTATTTCAACTGGTAGAGTTTGCATATAACAACAGCTATCAAAGTACCATTAAGATGGAACCATTTGAGTTTCTTTACAGGCGACCATGTCAGACACCATTGAGCTGGGATAGACTTGAGGATAGGGTCCTAGTAGGACAAAAAGTGATCCAACAAATGGAATAACAAATGAAAATATTAAGACAAAGGATTAAAGAAGCACAAGATTGACAGAAGAGTTATGTTGATGCGCATCACGTTACCATAATTATGAAAATGGCGATCAAGTTTTATTGTGGGTGAAACTGCACAAGATCTTTATAAAGTTTGGAAAGGGTGATAAAATCACTCCTAGGTCTGTGGTACCATTCGAATTTGTGGAAAGGAAGAGACCCATGGCCTATCGACTAGCCTTGGATGATTCTTTGAGGCGTATGCATGATGTTTTTCTTGTATATGTTTTGAGACATTATGTTAGTGATACTACACATGTGATTGACATGATTTTCTTGCAACTGTCAGATGAGGGTGCACTCATGGCAGAGCCAATCCACATTCTAGAACATCACATTCAACTGCTACGACTTCGAACAATCGATTAGGTCAAGGTCCAATGGGACAATTATATTCTACACTCAGCTACCTCGGAGGACACATATGATATGCGCCAGTATTTTCCCTATTTATTTGATAATTTATACATATAGATCTTTTCATATTCTTTATTTAATTCATTTTATATACTATACAACTTCAGGATGAAGTTTAAAACAAGAGGGGTTGTATGTAACATCTTTCTCTTGTGAGCACATGTTATTGACTTATTCTTTGAGGACACGTGTGTTCAAGTGATTCAGTTATAGTATATGGTTAGTTGTTTCACTTATGGATTCTTATAATGATGTTGATGGATTATGATTTATGTTGTTTGGTATTTATGTATTGACAAATACTATTGACGATTTTTCCCTGAGTGTGCAAGAAACTAGAAAGAATGAGGATGTCAATGGAATAAATGGACCTCCTTGGACTCTAGATTGAGTAAGAGAGTGGACTGTATTGGTTGGGTATTTCAATTATGCATATGTGACATATGATATATTATATTATGATGTTGTTTATGCATCATTGACAATGTTTCCTTGATCGATGCATGCTGACGATTTCTTGCTAATCTGACTTACATAAGGAGTAAAGAGGCCTTGCACATAGACCATATATTGAGGGAGAGGTGTGGCAGCATCCCTTTCACAGCCTACTAACACTTCCACAGTGGCTCAAATTGTAGGTTAACGATTACCTAGTTCGAGAGATCCACGATGCCATGAGGGAAGACTAAGATAGTTGCTCACAAATATTTCTAAGGGGCACACAATAAAGCAAGGTCTGCATTCCTTAGAAGATGTTAGTCTCTCACAAGGTTTCCCGAATGGAGTGTTGACTCAAAAGGTTGGACAACTATCAAAACGAGTCAAAGGAGAGTGGCACCCTTGGAGCACATAATGCGTCTTGAAGGGCACGTCACGTAGTTAAAAATTTGGGTCAAATCCAAGTGGCACCTTTGGAGCATGGAGTGTGTCTTGAAGGGAACGTCGCGTAATTAAAAATTTGAGACAAAGGCGAGTGGCACCCTTGTAGCATGGAATGTGTCTTGAAGGGCACGTCGTGTAAATAAAATTTGAGTCAATGAATCTAGGTGGCCTAGAAAACCCTAAGCGAATAATTAACCTTGTAAAATCTTGAGCACTTCTAGATCAATCGATTAATAAATTAACTAATGATTTAATTTATTAATCATAATCCCTATAAGAATCTAATCCCTATAAGAATCTAATCCCTTGCAATTAAAAATTTATTTAAGCATAATTCTAAGTTAGTAAGAAGACTAAAAACTAAATTTATAAATTAAATAATGAGGAGATGAAGGAAATCAATTTAAGAATTCAAGGAAAATAAATTTAATCTAAAGATTTATTTAACACACATATGTCCAAGTGATTACCAAATTGGAAGTTAAGGTAAGAATGGAATAAAGCTAAAGGAATGAGTACGCATAGAAAGGAATCTAGAGTCTAGTTAACACTAGTCTAACTAGGAGAAGATTCTTGTTTTAACTCAACTCAGTTTTAGAAAGGCGCCAGTCATTAATTGGAAATGAGGAGAATAAAGAGACAACTAGGAGTGATTTAAGGAGAGCTTTTACGAAGGGTTAGGGAAACTATTTTTTATTAAAATAAATTGTGTATTTAATTGTGCGAATTGGGGAAAGGATGACAAGTTTAAGAGGGAGATAATTCTAATTTTTTTTTAATTAAAAAATGAATTAATTGTGCAAGTGGGGATGTGTTATGTGAAAATTCCATAAAACAAAGGGTTGAGATGAGAAATAGAAGACAGTGGTTATGGGTAAAGTTATGATGCATAATTTTTTATTGCTTTTACTTGTGAGAGTTGGGATACCCAACTTGAGAGAGAGTGTTGGCTCTACCTTGCAAGGCAAGCTAGGAGCTAGAAGATTTATGATTGTGCATGTGTGTGGCCCCTTTGTGGCTCAGGGGATAGGGGGAATAAGGGTACCCCTAGCATTGGCTAGGAGGTATCGGTGAAGTCTCAACGATTAGCAAGAAAGAGGTCGGAATGAGTGTCCTTTCGGAAGACCATCTTCGACTTTGAAATTTTTCATCGATTACGATATTTCATTTAAGATTGTAATTGAGTTAAGAATTTTTATTGTATAATAAGAGCTATAGAAATCCCACCTAATTTGTGTTGTAATTCCAATTTAATTTGGAAAGTTACTTATTGGTCAGTATCCAAAAGAAAACTTGATAGTTGTTGTCTTTTAAATTCTCAATGAAATTTTACTGCTAGTTGACATAAGAAAAATAGAGTACATAATTTTTTTTTATCAGTGCTGATATGAAAATGACAAAGCTTGGGTCCCTTTAAAATTTCATATATATTGATGTGCTTGGGTAATAGCATCATTTTACAAACACTTAAAACTTATGAGTTTTGACTTAATCAGGAACACCTTTAACAGTCAAACTGCCATTTTATTCCTGAGTTTGATTTGGTAAATCCTTGATGGGTTTATGGCATCTTCCATAAACCTGTGAGGATTGATAATCTAAGAAATTGGTTGTTACAAAGGCATCAACATACTCAAAAAGGTGGGGCAATCCCACTGGCGCCATCTCTAAAATAGCTCAGTATTGGCACCACTCGTGAGTTTTTGGGACAGGTTTTAGGGAAAACGAATTGTTGAGGTAGAATTGAACAACGGTGATTTGTGGAGGTCATCGTTGAAAAAGAGATTTCTTCTGATGAACCCGTCGGATTGCTGGTATCAAGCCCGCTTGCTTTATGAATAACGAATGGTTATCCTTGCGCTGGAGGTTAGTGCCTTTGCGTTCTGTCAACCAGTCCTTTTTGAGGTCTGTGTGTTAGTTTTAGGACACCAGTTTCCATTAGTGTTAGGTTATTATTAATGGATTTTAGTAAGGTTTTTTTCCAACGAAATCACTGTTGCCAGTTGTCGTTGCCTAAATTCCTGATGCGTAGATCCTTGTGATCACTCCAGATTCAGCCTCTACCCTTGTGACAGCGTGTTCAACAATCAAGGGAACGATGTATTTATGCTCTCTTACCTTCAATCGACTAGGAAT
>JZKD02S0469582.1:760087-773113 GCA_000966675.3 Picea glauca
ATTCACTTTGTCATCTTCAAAAATTCATTTCTCCTCAACCATGAGGATCCACATGACGTGCCACATACCACCGGAAACAACATGATGTATACTATCTATCCATGGGTGTTGTATCGACATGTGCATTTTCCTTCATGTCCAAATACCTTCATCAATATTTTGGTCCAAAACCCATGACTAGGGTTGACATCAATGATAACAACCAATCTTCCAACAGACAGAGACTACAAGGTCACAGAACCGAGGTGCAAATTCGATTTCTTTGAGTTTCACTCTTGGTTGAAACAAATTTTCCTTTGCAAGGGCAATGAAATTGGACTCTAGGAGTCAAATTTTCCCCTTTACATGTTTCCTCATACCTATCCTTTCCCTGTATTTGTCCTCATATGCCAAGCCAATTATCTTCCAGACCAAAGAGCTATTCCTTCTCCCTATGGTGAAATCTTGTTCACAATTACCTATGAGAAAATTGACTAAATGCTACAGATCCCTCAAAGTGAATCAACCAACCCATTCTTTGTCGAATCCCTTAATGAATTATACTAGAAATTAATCTTTCCCTAGAGAGCCCATATTATTTGAGATTTTTGTCTCTGAAGATGCCCAATTGCCCAAGAAAAATCCACCATACGCCTCTTCCATTTTTATAGTTAAAGAAAACCAGATTATATCTGTGTGATCCAAAAAGGATCTAGAGAAGATTAAGGACATATCAGAACTCACAAAAGAAATTCAAGAAGCTCAGAATGACCTTAGTAGACAGAGAAAGGGAAAAAATTCAAATCTCTAAAAAATCAATTAAAATGACATCATTGCAGGTGGATGAGTCATCATCAGTATTGTTGACGTCAACATCAATACAGATGAATTCATTAGCCATACAATATATGTGGCATGCGTAGGAGGTGACACATCTCATTTTTACATCATCATGACATCCGTTATCTTGGTGACATGGAAGCACCAAAGGCTGCCATGTGTCACTCATATTTGGAATTTCTAGGTCATTTCATGGACCAATAAAATTGTGCCATGTGGTAGTACATATAATGACGTGGAGGTTGACATGGAAGGCTAAGTTGGAAGATGAGTTGGCATACCATACACCGATGTGGTAGGGTGATTTTACAGTGGTTGACGTGGCCCAATGGTTGGCTACCACATGGCCCAATCATGGGATGCCACGTGGCAGTGGGAAAATGCCCAATGACAACTCGAGAAGAAATTTTCAAAAAATATATATTAAAATATTTGGTGGGTTTTCCAAATCCAGTGGGACTTTGCCAAATATGGCGACCAACCGATATATAGAATCCTTGCTAAATTTATCATAACTACATGTTTTAAATATATATACAAGTTACAATGGATAGCCCAAAACGGGAGGCCTACAGGCTTGACCCCAGGACCTCCTCCTATATTAACATGTTAATACAAGCTCCATGAACCATAAGGAAAACAAATTTTGTTGCTTACAAAGCCCAAAAAAAATATTGAAAAGTTGCATCCACCTAGTGCTGGAGGAGGCATGCGAGGGTACATATCGACATGACATATTTCTTAGCATTTATTGCAGGTTGCAGGGAACGAAAACTGAGACAGATTTTCTCTTGGGCCTTGGAGTGCCAGAGACAGATTGAATAGTGGATATAGTCACTTTTTGGTAAATTGACACCACAAATTTAGTGGTGCTGTCTATTTTCTGATCTGAGCAACACTTATGCAACTTTATTTTAGAATGAGGTATACTTATGTATTTTGCCAAATTCTTTTGCTGAGTTAATAAAAAGGCCTACCCATTTGAAAGCAGGACCCAAAAACATAGTCCATCAAGGATGAACTTTGTTATCAAGTTTTTGTGTTCATATTTGATGCTTATGTCTCTTCATTATTGAGATTTTCCTTCTTTAATGGTGCACTTTAATTTATGCTCATTTAATGCAATTCTTTATAAGCCACTCGATGAAAATATCATGGATCACCATGCTATCATGTCTATCAATTTATTATTCTGATTAATGGGTATATGAACCAATTTTAGGTTTTTTGTTCATATTTTCTATGGAAGAAAAAGTTTCCATGAAGTTCAATTTCATTCAATTCTTGGCTGATAGCATTCATGAGAAATTCCCTAAATTTCCAACTGAAGGGATGTTCAAATATTCTTCCATGTTTGTTTATATGTTCCTATATTATCAAGCATACATGTTTCCTTTTGTACTTCATAATATAAATGAATAAGGAATCCCACATTCAGTCATATTCTTGACTTCATTGGTGAGGAATAACTCAACAAAGTACAACTTCAAGGATTTCATTGACCAATTCATCCATCCAGCTACTTGTTTGTTGAGAAACAACACATAACCCAAGGTTAGTTAAGAGATTCAAAAAAAAATTCACCTTATTGATCAGGCCAAGACAGGTGACTGGTATTTATACCATAACTATACATAAATTAGGGTGTATGGATGTGAGCTTCCACCTTAAAAATTGCCTAAATACCACCCAATGAGGATTTTTTCATTGGAATATATCAGGAAGATGATAAACTTAGATGAAATTCATGTTGTAGAGGCCAATAATAAATCCCAATTCAGAATCAAAACTCAAATTGGACCATTCATCTGCAATAGTAGAGCAGATGGTGAAGAAACAAACATCCTCTTGAGACAGATGAAGTTCCCTCTTGGATTCACTTAGTAATATGAACCATTTGTTATCATTTTTGAGCTAAGGATCAAACAAAATACCACTCCTTATGTTCACAAACAAAGGCCAAAGGTTGAAATATATATGAGCCATGATGAATGGAAAGAAAACACCTTGCAAGAAGGGGAGGATCATCTTATCTCTATAACCATTTCACAGACCACTACACCTAAAAAACAAGAAGAGAAAATATCAAGGAAGGAATTTTCTCCTTCAATCACAGAGGTATCAACTGAAGATTTTCAAGTATATAGAAAGAGAACTAAAACAAGTCACACAACATATTTTATAAAAGAGGGAGAATTGCAGTCAATGATAGTTTTCGAAGGAGCACATTCTTCAACCCAGTCAAACTGTCTGTTTGTAGGTTCTCCATCATCACCAGCCTATCAAAGAAATACCTACACAACTCTGACAGTTAAATCAATTCAAGGACAAAAGGAGTCAAATATTTTCAACAAGTATAAGGAAATCAAGCAAAGGAAAGAACTTCTCAACATCAGCACTTACACTCAATTCTGGAAGCAGACCTCTAGTCCTCAACACAAACTACTGTCAACTTTTGATAAGAAAAAGAAAGAATGCAAATGAAATTCTTAAAGGAAAAATTTCCCTACCCAAAGACAACAACAGATTACAAGAAGTCTTCTTTTGAGTTTGATATAAAGGATGTCCATCCTGCGGAACAGATGGATATGCACATACAAACATGAGAGATGTTATTTTCAACTCTTAAAAATACATCAAGGATTGCTTCTAAATTGCAGGTATCCCTGAATAAATATCCAGTCCCAATTAAAAATTGAGAAGATCTCCTCTTTGGCCAAAGATACTAATATTAAATCATTAGAAGAGCTAGTTCTCAAGATTAAATATGATCCAACTAATGTCAAAGAAGTAGAGGAGTTGATAAAGAATAATAATGGTGATATAGAATCACTCAGGAAACATTTGAAGCTTCTAGAAACAGAGGATTCATAAACTAAAGAAGTAGCTGAGACAAAAATCCAAAAAGAAGTGATGCTAAAATTGATCATGGAGCAAAATGCACAAATTAGGGAAATGGAAGCAAAGATGGACAAGTTGATCAAAGAAAAAGAGAAGAATGTACAGTTGGCCATGATTCCACTCGATGAAGTGATCCTAACAGGGATCATAACAAAAAAATCTTTTTCATTAACAAAAATCCTAGCAAAAACTTCAAATGCCTCTAATAAACTAGTGAAATCTATGGAGGATATCTCGATACAAGGGGAAAAAATTAAAAAGTTATAGGAAGAGGTAAAAGCATTACAAGAACTGAAATCAATGTTCCAGGCTTCTCATCAGGCAGAAATCCATATGTCACAGAGGTTCAGCCAACAACTGCAACAATTAGGGAAAGAAAAAGCCACGGAAAATACCTTAGCCCAAGCTAAGAAAAACATATGGATAGACGTGAACAAATCCATGACCGAGATTTATCCCTCTATACAGATCATATTTATCACCATGAAATAATTCAAAAATTTAGAGGATCCATTGAAATTATCAAAGAAGAATTGGGAGAAAAGGAAACAGAGGCCACATAGCTCATCGGTTTTCTAAATTCTAAAAATAAACAGGAGATAGAAGATTTGGAGATAGAGGACAGAAATGAAACCATCCCAAAAATCAAGAAGGTTATGAACAAGAAATACCTCATGTTTCATTTGGAAGAAAAATCTCAGGTTATGGACATAGGTGTCTAGAGGTTCTTCAACAAGTTTGAGGTGCTACACAAGAAACGGATTCATGTTTTATTAGTGCTAAATGAAAATTTGATCGCCCTACCTGATTACAACTGGAAATTGAAGATAGTTGCAAAGGATTATTCAAATTTTGCAGGAATACAAGGACGCATCACTAGGAAAGCATTCCTGGAAACATTACAGTGTGACTTGAGAATTCAACATGAAATCAAACATATTTTTGTTACTAATCCTACTTTTTCCAAGTACACAAAGATGGATGAAATTTACAGAAAATTGCTCAAGATATCAATCCCAAGTAAAAAGAGGTGGGACAAGATATGCGAGTTACTTGAGTGAATATGAGTTTGATGCTTCAGCCAACAAGAACCAATAAGTATGCAAAGTCAAAGAGTCAAGTCATAAAACAACTTCCACCAAATTATCCCCAGAAATCCAAGCAGATCTACAAGATTCCTATATTTTTTTAATTAGAGATTCAGTTAGTTTAGATATCCCTCTAGTAAATCTTGATCATTTATGATAGGATTTGATGTAAATAAATGTATAAATACTTCTCCTTTCGAAGTATTGAGGGTTGGTTTCTGCATCCAAGAGGATCGAAGAGTAATAAAAAAGACTCTTTCAAAGGATTCCCATGTTAGACTGTTGGTGATGTGCTTCTCTTTTTTTTTATGTTTTTCACTCTCTGTCATCATTTTATGTGTTTCCAATTCTAATTATTCAAAGAAAGTTAAAGAACAAAATTTATCTCACTATACTTTGTTTCTAGTTTTTGAATGTTTTTTATGTGTTTCAAATTAGATTAAGTAAAAGAATTCTTAATTTATCTTTTTCTTGGTGGAATTTCCTCTCATTTCATCCCATTCACCTCATCTAAATCTACCAGATCTAAACAGTTTTACTACCCTTCCCTGTGAAGAAACTTTATAGAACCTTAAACAGATTCTTACCTTAAAAGACATACTGCATAGCCCAATGGTAATTTAAGCATTCAATCAGCCAAACATTTCAAACAAACAAACAATTCCCAAACTCTCATAACTAGCCTAATATTCTAAATCCAAACAAATCTAAATCTCACAAAGAGATCCCTCTCTGAAACTGGCAGGTCTAGATCCGAACTTCCAAAGTGGTTTTGTAGTTACCTCTATCTATTCTTCTACAACCTATGGAAACTACAGAGTGATGACATAGTGGATACAATACTGGGGAAGAACTAATTTTTCAACTTCTATAAATTCGTGTCCCTAGTAAGAAAACTTTATTTCTAGACAATTAAAGATTCAAATCTTAAGAGATAAATGTTCATAGGTTTAAAAATTTGTAAATAATTAGGTAGTGTGTTTAAAGTTTAAATTTATGGCTCCAAAAATAATTCACACTATATCTCATCCTGATCGATAACTTGTAAAAGTTTTATATAACCCTGAAAAATTGATTAGAAAAAGAAGTTTAGCGGAAATTCAAGGGAGTAGTAGTCCTCCTCCTAGGGAAACCTCTCTCCCAGGAAAAATTATCACAATCCAGGATATTCAGTTTGATCTACCATTTGAGCATATTCTTTTCAGAACCAAATCTGAGATTTTTATGGATGAAACAGTATTAGATCAAGCTATTCTCCAACCCTATACACTTGAAAGACAATCTTTTGAATCAGATCTTGATCAAAAAATCCTACAAAATTTTGAGAAGTTACAAGATCTAGCATGAGAGTTTGATCAATCTTTACATGAAGCCTATATCAACAATCTATTGAACTTGTTGTCCTGACCATTTTTGCATCATCTATTAATCCTCAATTGGTTCATCCTATATCTACCATTCCTACTTCTTCTACATTTTCCACCACTTCTCCAAAAACTTCATAGACAGTGATTGAACCTATTATAGGAGTTCATGCATCTATACCTTCCACAAGTTCATATGTTATCAATACTCCTACACCAATCATGGAAGAAATATATGCTCCCCTTGTTTTGGCTACCAATTTGCATAATATGCCCCAAGACTATCAAACTAGGATTCCTCAGTTTGATGGAACTGGAACTATGACTGCACAGTAACATGTTGACAAGATGTATGACTTTTTTGACCTGCAAGAAGTAGATGACGAAGATGTCAAAATGAGATTGTTTTATTAGAGATTAAATGGAGAAGTCATAAAATGGTTCAAAGCCTTACCAACTACTAGCTTAAATGACATTACTACTTTTCACCAATCATTCCAATAGATGGGAAGTTAAAAAAAATCCTCTTCTGATTTTATTTAAGTATGAAACCATTAAAACAAACCATGGGGAAAATGTGCAGGATTATTGCACTAGATTTAAAAATATTTATAATGCAATTCCAATACACATTAAAACCCCTCAAGGTTTATCTTTTATTAAATTCCCTGATGGTTTTGATGTTGACATGTCTTATCAATTGAGAGAAAGAAACCCTGCAACCTTGGAAGAGATGTAGAAAGATGTTGTGAGTGTAGAGGACAATATGTTAGCTAAGAGGGCTAGACAAACACATAGAGGAGAGTAACTATAAAAGAAGAACCATATACCTCTTCTGTTGATGCTGAAATAAACTCCTTAGTCAGAACCATGAAAAGGATGATGCAAATATTGGACATCACCGATAGGACTCCTCCCAGAGAGAATCAACCTGCCCCCTAAATCAAAAATCCTAATTTTAGGAGAAACAAACCCCAAATCAAAAAAAGAGAACAAAGAGGTCCAAACCAATAGATCAGGCCTCCTTTTCAAGAAAATCATGCTGATGAAGGAAAATGAATAGTTGAATACCTTGATGATGTTCACATAAATTTAATGGGAATTAATTATAATGATTATGTATTTATTACTCAAGAAGAACATGACCTTTTCCTGCCTTCACAAACTGAAATTGATCATGAGGAATCAGAAGAATATAAGCAATTTTTTGGAAATGAAATTATGGAGGTCCATATGCAGTATAATATGAGTAAGAAGTTAACTCATAATTCTACCAAGAAAACTTCTGATAATTCCACTAAGAATACAGTTGATACATCTACTAAGAAAATGTTTGATATTCATCCTAGAAAGAACACAGAAGTTCCAACCAAAAGAACATCTGATTTTGTTTCAAAAATATCTCAACTGATATTCCCTCTACCAGTCAGCCCAAAGATAATTCACAAAACGATGTTGTTGAGAAAAAATATTTTTCTAACCAAAATATAACTCAAACATTATTCAACTTTGAAAATTAATTATCAAAACTCAAGATACTTATTCCTCTAATAGAGATCATGAATAAGAATGCATAAAAATCACAAATGATAAAATCAATGAACATAGAGGTAGGTACAGACACAATAAATGTTGTTGATGATCAACCAAAATTATTATTTGGGCCTGAAGTTGATGGAAAATCTGAAAATGGAGTTGCACCCCCTTTCTACATCAGTTTAAATATTCATGACAAAACTCTGCAAAATTCCATGCTTGACTCTGGTGCTTCCCACAACCTAATGCCTAAGGCTATTATGGAAAAATTAGGACTTGATATCACTAGACCATATAAAGATTTGTATTATTTTGATTCAAGGAAAGTAAAATGCATAGGTCTCATTAAAGATTCATGTGTTACCTTAGCACAAATACCAACCAAGAGTTTGGTAATGGACATAGTTGTTGTTGATATACCTCCTAAATATGGCATGCTATTGTCTTGCTCATGGGGAGATAAGTTATAAGGAACCCTTCAACTGGACATGTCTTATGATACAATTCCATTGTTTGGTCAACAAAGGAGATTATATAGGGACACATTGATGAAATACATGGTCAGTAGTCAGGATAAACCACACAATTATCCCTTATATTATGTTCATTCAGACCTTGATTATTTCATTTTGTACAATGATGGAGACATAGGAAAACAAATTGCCAAATTAGAAAATGATGTTTGTAACATTGCAGAATACAAAACAATTCTTGAAGAAGACAAAATAGCTTTGGTGGAACCTGATAAACAAAATGAACTTCTATGGAACTTAGATTTTGATGGGTTTGTTAGTAAAGAAGGATCAGGAGCAGGTATATGGGTCTCAAATTCAAAAACCAACCACTCAGAAGGACATTCTTATCAGATTAACTTCCAATGTACCAACAATATAGCTGAATATGAAGGTCTAATGTTAGGTTTACAACTTTTAAAGAAGCTTGGTGCCAAAATAATTTCAGTTCGTGGTGACTTTGAACTAATAATAAAACATATCAAAGGTGAGTACTCTGCTAAACACCCAATATTGAGAGATTACATGAATGTTGTTCTAGATATTATAGAATTCTTTACTGAGTATGATTTATCAACCATTCCCAAAGATCGGAACATTCTAGCTGATGGTCTTGCTACCTCAACAAGTACTTGTAAAATTCCCTTCCATCCTAATCACCAGTACACACTTGAAGTAATGAATATACCAGCTATCCCATATAACATCATATATTGGCAAGTCATTGGAAATGATGAACAAATTGAAAAAAAATTACAATCAAAAAATGAATTTGAATGTGCCAATATACATGTTGATTTTAATGATGAAGGAGAAAATGTGGATGAGATATATTCAAAAGAAATAGATCATAAATAAGAAGATTTGGAAATTTTGCAATTGAAGGATAATTTGTTTCCTAGAGGGTTAGTCCCTTTAGAAGAATTGTTTGATTTTGATGATGTAACCAAAAAACCTAAAATTGAACCTACTACAAAGGAAGTTGAAGACTACAACATAGGAACTGAACAAGAACAAAAAATTATTAATCTGTCTAAATCTTTACCTCCTGCTCAAAAATAGAAATACATAGAATTGTTCATAGAATTTATAGATGCTTTTTCATGGAGTTATGAATATCTAAAATCTTATGACACTAGCATTATTCAACATACAATTCTTATAAAAGAAGACCAAAAACCTTTAAAATATAAACTTAGGAGGATTAATCCAAAGTTGATGCCTCTGATTGAAAAAAAAATAAAAAATATGTATGATGCTAAGATCATTGTCCCATTAAGATTTTCTAAATGGGTATCAAATTTAGTTCCAAATAGAAAAAAGAGTGGACAAATCAGACTATGCATTGATTTTAGAAACCTCAATAAAGTCTCTCTCAAAGATAGCTATCCTTATCCCAAAATGGATCATATTTTGCAGAATGTAGTTGGGTCCAGTAAAATTTCTCTGTTAGATGGTTTTTTTGGTTACAATCAAGTTTTAGTCCATCCTGAAGATCAATAAAAAACAACATTTACCACACCTTAGGGTACTTTCATGTATGTGAAAATTCCTTTTGGTTAAATGAATGCTTGAGGTACATTTCAAAGAGGAGAGGATATTTATTTTGTGTAAGAACTAGGAAGGTTCATTGTTATATACCTTGATGATATCACTGTTTTTTCAAAAAAAAATGAAGAACATTTGCTCCACCTGAGAAAAGGTTTTGAAAAATGCAGGAAATTTGGAATTTCTCTCGACCCGAAGAAAATATTATTTGTCTTAGAAGAAGGAAAACTGCTAGGACACATCATCTCAAAGGATGGAATCAAAATTGATCCCAGCATAATTGAAGTTATTCAGAAGATAGATCATGCAGGGAATATAAAGTAACTCCAATCTTTCATTGGAAAAATAATTTTTCTAAGGAGATTTATCCCTAATCTGCTAGAACTTCTAAGAAATATAACAAACATGTTGAAAAAAGAAAAACAAATAAAATGGATCATACAAGAAAAACATTCATTTGATCAAATAAAACAATCCTTAGCACATGATCCTATGCTTATCAATCCTGATTTTACAAAAGACTTCCTCCTTTTCTCATTTGCCTCTGAGCATACTATTCTAGCAGTGCTCTTGCCGAAAAATAATGAAGGCCATGAACTGCCTATTTCTTTTTTTAGTAAATATTTAAGAGATGTTTCACTTAAATACAATATTATGGAAAAGAAAGATTTTTCTCTGGTAAAAGCAATCAAAGATTTCAGATTCTATATTCTCCATTCACATATAATTGCTTATGTTCCAAACTCTGTGGTGAAAGACATTCTGACCCAAAACAGTCCCGATGGGAAAAGGGGTAAGTGGATTGTTGTTATCTTGAATATGATATTGAAATCAACCCTACCAAACTCATTAAAGGATAGGGATTAGCTAAATTAATGGCTTAATCTAATTTTCATTCTTTGGATATACATTTTCTAACTACACTGGATGAACAAGAAGAGTAGGTGACTCCACAAGTTACAGAGGATTTTGCAACCTCTCCTTGGTATGCAGACCTGATTTTTGTTTTACATAATTTACAAGATTTTCTTGGTTTGACCAAGACTAAATCTAGGTTTCTTAAACTCAAAGATATGAAATTTTTTATTTTGGATGGCAATTTATATTGGAAGGATGCTGGAGGAATTTTACTAAAATATTTACTGAAAGATGAGGTAGATAAAGTTATGCATGAATTTCACGAAGGATATTGTGGTGGACACTTGAACTGGAAGACTACTACCAACAAAATCCTGAGAGTTGGTTTTTACTTGCCAACCTTATTTGCAGATGTCCATAAGAAAGTGACCTCATGTCATAACTCTCAATTTTCTTAAGGAAAAAGGAAATTGATGCCTCTTCCCTTGAAACCAATATCATTTGAAACTCTTTTTCAACAGTGGGGTTTTGATTTCATTGGATAAATCCATCCACCATTATCAGGCCAACACAAATGGATCCTTATCACCACTAACTATTTTACCAAGTGGATTGAAGTTATACCTGCAAGGCAAGCCACTGATGCTATGATTATTAATATCTAAGAAAGTAACATTCTTTCAAGATTTGGATGTCCTAGGAATATCATTAATGACAATGAAACAACATTCAAATCAAAGAAGATGGTGGAGTTTTGAAGGAAATATCAAATTACTTTAGGACACTCTACTGTCGATTACCCTCAAGGAAATGGATTAGCAGAGTCTTCCAACAAAATTCTGGTTAATACTATCAAAATGTTGTTGCAAGATAACAATAATTCATGGCACAACAAGATGGTCAATGCTTTACAGGAAGACAGACTTACTACTAAGAGATCAATTGGCATGTCCCCATACCAGTTGTTTTATGGAATGGATATTTTTTTCCCCACTTCCTTAGGTGTCCCTGTCATGAAAATATTGCAGGAAGTATAGGAAGAACCAAATGACATCCAAAGGAGAATAAATCAGACCCTACATCTGAAACAGTAGAGAGAAGAGGTTTACAAAAACACTCAAGTGATCTAGAATAACATAAGAATATCTATGATAGAGTAACCAAGGATGATGATTTCTAGATAGGAGCCAAGGTACTGAAATGGGGTTCAAGGAAGGAAGATAAAGGAAAGCATGGAAAATTTAAGAATTTATGTAAAGTTCCTTACATAATCCATTCTTACAGAGGAAACAACAAATTCTTAATCAAGGATACAAATGGGGAAAACCTGTCAGGTGGACCTGTCAATGGCAGAATGCTCAAGCACTACTTTTCACTAGAATAGAATAATTTCTCACTCAATTTCATTGCAAATACCATTTTACTTTTACTGTCATGAGTGGGTGAATCATATAATAAGTTCAATCCCAAAGAGAAGGCCCTAAGCTCCTCATCAGTTGTCACTAGGTTTACAACTGCAATAAAACAAATCAGATGCAAACAGTACTGGAGAAGATAGTTCAAGGAAATCGATCACTGGTTCTTCACACCTCACAAAAAGAGAACCATCCCCAAGTGGAGCCACTTTTATAGTCCTATATTTCATTGTATCATATGGTGATTGAATATTTCTCTTTCAATGATATTATGTTGTAAATAATATTTCATTCTGCAAATGATTTCCAAAAGAAAAAGAAAAACATTAAAAATAATGAAAATGAAAAGAGGGTATAAAAGAAAAGAAAAGGAAAAAGGAATTAAAAAAAAAGAGAAAAACAAGAAAACCCCATCAAAAGAAAAATAATTTTGAATCATACAGTCTAATCATGATCAAACATTTTAAATTATTGTTGTTAGGTTACAGAATAAATTTGACCAAACTATCTAATCTTGGCTAAAGTAGTTAGGTAGAGGAATAAATTAATCCAAAATTTTAAGTTGGATTAATGAGTTAGATGTGTAGGTTAGAAGATAGGTTAGGTTAATTTTCCTTTCAGAGAAAATTGAAAAGCGTTTGCAAATTAAAATGAACCCTAAAGTGTTGAAAATACGTTAATTTATCATAAGGAAAATAGGTTGGAATGCAAATATTTCAAAATCTAACTTTGGTTTTATGACATATGTATTTTATCCAAAGTTCGGAAGTTGACAAGACAATTTTTCTTGTAGTGAATAAGTTTTGTGCAGATCCTCCTCGGTGACATCATCTTGTATGTGATCGATGACCCACAATCACTTCTCCCCTGACCTACCTACCTTGATAGGCGGAGGGGGGGTCCGAAAAGTGGTTTTGCCCACTCCGATCCGACATAACATGGCGCATCCTGAGTGTTTCGCACCCCCCTCCTATTTCAATATACC
>JZKD02S0469582.1:778186-793661 GCA_000966675.3 Picea glauca
TAAAAAAACTTTCTTTTCTTTAAAACATATTACTAAATGAACACAGATTATGCATTTTACTATATGTCTTGCTACAAATCATTCATATCAATTAATATGCATTCACATAAATAGACAATGACACAAATAATTTCATGAGGAAACCCAAAAGGGAAAAACCTTTCCTTCTTATGAATGAAAGGCAAGCTCCAACTTTTCTTTACTTTCTTATTTTATCTGAGCTATAACCCAGATGAGGCCGCTACCTTTGTTTCTTCAACACTTATTGAATGGAAGATTCAACTCCCATATGTACAAGCACCAACTTGTACATGAGACATTTATAGTCCCCCCTTGATCCTCCCTACCACCCTGGAATCCTTCTCTGTCACTAAGAACCTACAAACCAACTCTTTATCTTCTCTGTCAAATATTAAGAATTTGAATCTTCTTTGTTTATATATTAATATCAGAATCCATTCTTGACCAAACCACTTAGATTTATCAATCTGTGCACATGTCTTCTCTCCTTAATCTTTGCTCTATCTTCATCATTTCTTCTCATTGTCCCTGTATAATTTTATTTCAGTTCATCTTAATTTACAAAAATGAATTTTACTTTTCTCCTTTGTGTTTTTTTTCAGAGCTACGTCTCTACAATTAATTCCATAATTTCCATCACACAAAATTTCACTTATATTTACCCTGTACATTCAGAGCATACACTAGAACCCTCATGCTTCGAAGATTCAGTTACAATAACTGAATAACTACCTTACAGTGATCATTATTGGCCAAGGCATCAAGAAGAACAACATTCACACAATCAGTTTAAATATTTAATCAACACCGTTCGATGAACATACATTTTTTTTTACTTTTCAGCATAGAATAACCCTCAAGCGCTTTGGAAAGACACTTGTTCTAAACCATATGCCCATTGGATGTGACCATAGGCTAATCAAAATGCGTTTTGCATTTTTCATTTTGGCAATATTGTGTCGAAGGGTCTCGACACTCCAAGTTACGATTCTCGAAATGGAGCGTAGCTTCATGCTAGCTCTTCCCTCTCACATGACCATCGACGATAACCACTACTTATGCCAAAAATTCATTTCTCATTTTGGCATTTCGGTGTTTCGTATTTCGACATTTCGGCGTTCCGCATTTCATCATTTCGACATTTTTCATTCGGAATTTCGGTGTTCCTGTGATGAAGTGTTTCGACACTCCAAGTCGAGATCCCCGATATCTTATTTTCTTCGATTGATGGCCCACAGCCTTTCATGATCATATGGTCCTGATCTCATCAGGACTTTTCATTTTTCAATTTTGCGTATCGTGATATAGGAGGTTGGAGCACCTTATTTCTTTGAATTTCCAGTTAGAAAAAAGTTGATTTGTGACCATGTGTCCTGCTCGAAGATGGACGGTCCTCCTGCTTTCAGGATTTTATAATCTTGCATCACCTTGCACTTTAAAGAACGTGTAGTTTCTCCTGGATTTGATGACAGTCGGGCCCAACGCTCAGATCTAATGCCCGCGATCTATTCTCTTCTACTGTGTGCTCCTTCCTTTCTGAATTCTCAAGTTCTGAAGGAACTCTCAGCTAGCCACCGTGCAACTACTTCTCTCGGTCTTATGGATTTAAGTTTTACATTAATGAAAAAACCAAGCCCTGTGCAAATTGACCAACAATATCAACAATTCATGTTGATCTGAATCCAATGGCCACTGTTCCTCTTGATATTCTAACAATAAACAACTCTCAGCCTTATCTCCCTTGTTGGTTAACTAGATCCAATGACCCATAGTAGATAGACACTTCCCCTGGAAGCGTTTCCACCGTCCTTTCCATTTTCAACACTCCTTTGCCAAACACTCTGGCGCCAACCCTTCTAAAAATTCCCTCTTACGGGTGACCTCAACCTTCATCTCCCTTTGAACATTTCAAAGGTTCTATCCCTTCTGAGCTTCTATTCTCCCGGAAATTATGGACTCTAAGGAATCCCTGCATGCACACCTTTTGACATTTGCAAATAACCTCTAGTTATTTGACCCTTCGACTCTGTGCACTCCTTGCAACAAAAGTCCTTCAATCCTCCCCATAGATTGATAAAGTATAAGACTTTAACCCACCTGGGCACACCTTGCATGAATCTATGCTATCTTGCACTTGTGCTGGTATGAGAACAACGATATCTCTCCTGAGTTTCTTGAGATAAAACTCATAACTCCATCAACGCACACCTTGCAGATGTTCACTGCACTCCTTACTAGAATTCTCAGGAAGAGAAACAATTGAAACTCATTCTTCCCTTCTCTCAAACTTCATACCTTTAACATGAAATCATACACACAACATAGCATTGAAACAAATGCATAAAAAGAGAATATAAGCAATTGTATACATACCATTCAACAGATGTAAACAATAAGCATAATAACACCATAAAATTGAGTTAAAGCTTTCATATATTAACTCAAGTGTTCCTGTACATGGGTTCTCCTATGTTTTCTTACTCTCTACAGCTCTACAACTTACTCAATTGATCCAATGATACAAGTGAAAGTGTCTTTTACGAGTTTTGCCTCTTACATCTCTAAGATATCTAATCAAAAGTAAAATATACCTACTTTTCATTCAATACAAATAAATGCCTTTATATCCGACATATGAGAGCAGTGCTCCAGATCTGTTTAGAATCTACAAAACATAAATATAAATAAGCCATCCTAGCTATTAGATTAATGCTTCTTCATTCAAATTCAAAACGCTTTCAAAATGTGTTTTGGTGCATTTCCAACTGTCCTTGCCCTTGCGCTTGCTTTGGTGGCTGCTTACGATGCTCTTGCATCATACTCCCTTGGCTGAAAATTCATGAACTCATGTTCATGAGTTCTTGCACCGTATTTCCATGTCTTTGGATATCTTCTTTGCTTTCCCAACTGGCATCCTCAATCGGGTGTCCTTTCCATTTGACTAAATATTCAAAATATGTCTTTCTTCAGGTATAGGCAATTATCTTTTCTATCTATGGATTTTCAGCTATAGGCAATTGTTTAATCCATTGAACTTCCTTTTGATTCTCTTTTGTTCCTATTTTGTCTATTTTGTAAGGAAACAAGTCTGCTATCTTGAATATGAGCGATATTCCTACCCCATCTGGTAATTCAATCTCATAAGCGTTTGCTTCAAACTTTCTTATGATCTTACATGGTCCAATCTTCTTCATCTTCATCATGTTGTATGTTCCCCTTGGGAACCTTTCTTTTATGAGATGCGCCAAAAAAAAATCACCTACTTCAAACTGAAGTTCTCTCATGTGCTGATCTACTCTACATTTATATTCCTGGTTTGAATTATTTAACCGCTCTCTTATTTTACTTTGGAGCTCTTTCATTTCTGCTGCAAAATCCTCTGCTCCAGTACTTTTGAACTCAGTTTGTTCTAAGTCTCTCAACTCAGATATTCCTCTCGTCTTCATTCCATACATTGTTTGGAATGGGCTCTATCATGTACTTCTATTTGGTGAATTGTTGTATGCAAATTCCGCTTGTGGAAGAATTTGATCCCAGTGACTGTGATGTTCAGCTACCAAACTCCTCAACAAGTCTCCCAAACTTATTTTTAATACCTCAGGTTGTCCATCTGTTTGAGGGTGATATGCCGAGACAAAGGATAAATTAGTCCCTAGCTTCTTTGATAGGGTTCTCTAGAAATGACCAACAAATTTGGTATCCCTGTCAGAAACAATACTCTTGGGTAAGCCATGAAGTCTAACAACTTATTTGAAAAACATATTTGAAATATGAGTTGCATCACTGGTTTTCCGACATGGAATGAATTGTGCCATTTTATAAAATCTTTCGACTACCAAAAATATTGAGTCATGTTCTCTTTGCATCCTTGGTAGTCCTAACACAAAATCGATACTTACTACATCCCATGTCCTCTCTGGTATTGAAAATGGATGATACAACCCTGTATTATGTCTTTTCCCTATCACGTTCTAGGAAATCTTGCATCTGTTCATGAATTTCTTGACATATGTTCTCATCCATGGCTAATAATATGATCCATTCAGTTGTGCAAAATTCTTATCATGGACAAAATGTCCATCCAATCCTCCACTATGTTTTTCCTTCAAGAGGCTCTCTCTCATGGAACTCTTCGGAATACACAACTAATTTCCTCTTAATAATAACCCATCCTGAATCATATATTCAACCCATTGGCTTCTATCTCTGAGAACTGGATTCTCACATGCTTCATAGACTTCTTTGAAATCTGTATCATCTTTGTACATCTCCTTAAGGTTATCAAAACCTAAGGTTTTCACTCTGAACTCCTGCAAAATCAAACATTTCCTGCTCAAAGCATCAACAACTTTGTTAGTTGTTCCAGAAATATGATTTATAACAAATGTGAAATTTTGCATGTATTCAACCCATTTTGCATGCTTCTGATTCAATTTCTCCTTCCGAGTTATGAATTGTAAAGCACAGTTATCGCTATACAATACAAACTCTTTTGGGACAAAGTAATGCCTCCATTTCATCAATGCTTGTATGACTGCATAAAATTCCTTGTCATATGTGGAATATTTCAGATTTGCATCATTCAACTTCTCACTGAAGTATGCAATCGACCTATTTTCTTCACTCAAGACTAATCGAATCACAAATCCACTTGGGGCACACTTGACTTGGAATGTCTTGTTGAAATCTGGCAAAACCAAAACTGGTTTTCCAGTTATCTTTTCCGTCAGCAAATTGAAACTCTTCTATGCTTCCTTTGTCCAATGAAAAGATTTGTGTCTTTTCTTAACTATGTCCATCATTGGTGCACATATCCTGCTAAAATTTATGATGAACTTCCTGTAAAAACTAGCCAATCCATAGAATGTTTGAACTTCAAAGATACTCTTTGGCGATGGCCAATCTCTGATTTCTTTTACCTTCTCAGGATCCATCTTCAACCCATTCACAAAGATTATGAACCCTAAATAAACGAGTTCTTTCTTCATGAAAGATGAATTCTTCAAATTTATCAGCAACTTTTCTTGCTGCAACCTCCTCATCACTAGAGTTAGGTGTTTCAAATGCTCCTCTTTGGTCTTACTGAAGATCAGTATATCATCAAGATACATGATTACAAACTTCCCCATGAAATCTTTCAAGACTTCGTTTATCAGTCTCATAAAAGTATTGGTTTCATTTGTCAAGCCAAATGGCATGACAAGACATTCATACAACCCTTCATTCATCTTGAATGTTGTCTTCCATTCAACACCTTCCCTCATTCTAATATGATGATAACCACTTTTCAAATCAATTTTTGAAAAAACATTCGCTCCACTCAAGCAATCCATCAAGTCATCCATCCTCGGTAAAGGAAATCTATACCTGATGGTGATCTTGTTTATTGCCCTTGAGTCTATACACATTCTCCAACCACCATCCTTATTTGGACTTAACACTGTTGGTATAGTGCATGGACTCAAGCTTTCCCTAACCAACCCTTTGTCCATCAAATCCTAGACTTTCCTTTTAACTTCTTCATTCTCCTGTGGCGTCAATATGTATGCTGATTTTTTTGGAAAACTCACTCCATGTATAAAATCAAGGTGATGACTTACCCTCCTAATGGGTGGAAATGAACAAGGTAATTCGTCCACTACTATGTCAACAAATTCCTTTAGCAGTTCCTAAATTTCCTCAGGTAGATCATCTATCTTGGTACTGGTTAACATGACTCTAGGTTTTCTCACCACAACAAACTTCATGTCTTCATATTTCTTGACTTCCTCAACAAATTCCTTCCCACTCATGATAAGTATAGTATTTTTGGCTTCTTCTTTAACCTTCTCATCTTTAATTGGCAGTAACATATGCGTTCTACCATTCTTATCCAAGGTGTATGTGTTATTTCTCCCATCATGAACATCATTTCTGTCATATTGCCATGGTCTTCCCAAAAAATGATGACAAACATCCATGGGAATAACATCACATAGAATTTCATCATTGTAACCTCATATCTTAAATTCAACTAAACATTGTTTAGTGATAGTTACTTGATGTCCCTTTTGTAACCATGAAACTTTGTATGGGATCAAATGCACAATCGTCTCCAATTCTAGCTTCTCCACCATTTTTGTGGATACTAGATTATTTGTGCTTCCACTATCCACTATTACCTTGCATACCCTGTCCTTGGTCTTGCAAGTAGTTTTGAACAAAATGTTTCTTTGGACTGGATCCTCTGCCTCTTTCTCTGGATTCAAGAGAATTTTCCGCATCAGTAGGGATCTTCCACCTTCTACATCTTCTACCTCAACATTTCTCTTCTATGCTTCTGAAATGTGAGCTTCGCTTCCATCCCTTTTCCTATTAGGACATTCGAAATATTTATGTCTGACCTTTCCACCGACAAAACATTTTATCTCACATCCTCTGCCTCTTACTCTTCCTCTTTCTCATAGAAAAGTGTTTCTATCGGCATATTGTCTCCCCTGTGAACTCCCTCCTCTTTCAGGGTCAGTATGAGGTTTATTTTCTTCTTCTTTGGGATTCTGTACTCTGTCTTGGGAAATTGCTTTGCCTCTGATATGGCTTCTACCTTGACCTCTTTGACCCTACTTTCGAGCCAATTTTTCTTTATCCTTCGAAGCCATTTGACAAGCATCTTCCACATTTATGATGGTCATCATGCTCATCTCATCTTGAATTTCATATCTCAGACCATTCATGTATCTGGCGACCTTCTCATCATCACTTTCTCGATGACCTACTCTAATGTTTATCCTGTAGAATTCTTCGATGTACTCCTTCACTGTCATTCTCTTTTGTCTCAAATTTTTCATTCTTCGAAACATATTGATCTGGTAGTCTCTGGGTATAAACTTGGATTTGATTTTGCGACCATTGTATCCCACCTTTTGATTATTTTTTTTCCTTTGCAATGCCTATCAGCTTCTAGTTCATCCCACCATAGTGTTGCATGCCATTTAAGTCTAGTGACAATATCTTTGACCTTTTTATCTTCCTCGAAATCCTCATAGTTGAAGTATTTATCCAGAGCTCTAAACCAATATATCATCTCTTCAACGTCTAAGTTGCCTTCATACATTGGGATGCCCATTTTTTCCCTAGCACCGATTCTTGCAACAACTTTGAATAGACGTTCTTCTGCAACATCTTTGGCTACAACTTATTCTTCAGTTCCAGCCTCATTTTCTCTTTCGGCTTCACTGACATCTCCAACATCAACTGTCCATCTCTGTGTTGTTTCCATATCATCTAATCGAGAACAAATCTCTCTCATTTCCCTTTCCATAGCTAGATCGGGTATTGGTCTGTCATGATGTCTTCTGGGTGGAATTGTTCAAATATGTTCCATGCACAATTTGGATCACAACTTTCCTCCTATCTTATTTTACCTACAAAAATTATTATAGGCTCTGATACCACTCTGGTGCAGCACCCACACCTCAGCGGGTTATGTGCGACCTCCTGCTCTTAGGATCATTCTTAATCTCCCTGAGAGTCTGATTGACTCTTTGATTTCCCCATAGCAAATAACTCACACTTGCAAGTGTGTATCCATAGGTCCTTTTTTGGATTTATTCCCATGTGAAGAAGCACTAACCATCAACTCTCACCGACGTGATCGTTGATATGACCATATCCTTCACCCGAACGGGAAATTCGGGTTTCGCGACTTCGCGACCCCTGACGTGAGGTTTCCTGTTTCGTTAATGCCCGAAACCCAGAAAGGATAATGGTTCCTTTGATTCCTCCCTTGACTCCACTTGATGTGACCTCTGACTAAAACCTAGGGCCCAATCTTTTGGCACCTTGGGATTTCTCTTATCGACGTTTTGCGTTGCAACAACTCCTTTCATCGACTTCTGAAACCAAAACAAATCCCCGTCACAGATAAACGGCTCTAATATCCCAGTGATCAGACAGTCCTAGTTGTATTGGGACATCGCGAATGGAGATTTCACAACTCTCGACTATGAGTCACAACCTCCTCCACTTCCCGAATTCCGAAACAAAAAATTCCAGAGAAAGATCAACAGTGCCTATTGATCTAAATCCAACGACCACTATTCCTCTTCAGATTCTAACATAGAAAAAATCTCATCCTTATCTCCCTTACTGGTTAACTGATCCAATGGCCCACAGTAGATCGACACATCCCTTGGAAGCATTTCCACCATCCTTTCCATTTTCAACACTCCTTCGCCAAACAATCTGGCATCAACTCTTCTGAACCTTCCATCTTACGGGTGACCTCGACCTTCATCTCCCTTTGAACACTTCAAAGGTTCTATCCCTTTTGAGCTTCGATTCTTTTAGAAATTCTGGACTCTAAGGAATCTCTGCACACAAACTTTTTGACATTTGCAAATAACCTCTAGTTATTTGACCCTTCGACTATGTGCACTCCTTGCAACAACAGTCCTTCAATCCTCCCCCTAGATTGATAAATTCTAAGAATTTAACGTGCCTACACACACCTTGCATGGATCTATGTTATCTGAAACTTCTGCTGGTATGAGAACAACGATATCTCTCCTGAGTTTCCTGAGATAAAACTCATAACTCTGGCACAACTTGCGAACGTTCATAGCACTCCTTGCAGGAACTCTCAGGAAGAGAAACAATTGAAACTCATTCTTCCCTTCTCTCAGGCTTCATACCTTTAACATGAAATCATACACACAACACATCATTGAAACAAATGCATAAACAGAGAATATAAGCAACTGTATACATACCATTCAACATATGTAAACAATATGCATAATAACACCATAAAATTGAGTTAAAGCTTTCATATATTAACTCAAGTGTTCTTGTACATGGGTTCTCCTCTATGTTATTACTCTCTACATCTCTACATCTTACTCAATTTATCCAATGATACAAGCAAGTGTGTCTTTTACGAGTTTTTCCTCTTACATCTCTAAGCTATCTAATCAAAAGTAAAATCTACCTACTTTTCATTCAATACAAATAAATGCCTTCATATTCAACTGATGAGAGAAACGCTCAAGATATGTTTACAATCTCCAAAACATAAATGTAAGTACGCCCTCCCAACTATTACATTAACGCTTCTTCATTCAAATTCAAAATGCTTTCAAAATGTGCATTGGTACATTTCCAGCTGTCCTCACCCTTGTGCTTTCTTTGTTGGCTTCTTATGATGCTCCTTCATCATTTTGTGTTGTGTGTGATTGGTATTTTGTCTCTGTCATTGATATACTATGATTGCATTAATTCTTTAGATCTGATAAGTAGATGTACATAATAGATCTAAGATGATAAGTGATATATGGATGATGTGTTGTTCTTGTGTTAGATCCACTTGATATTCCATTTGGTTGTAGACATCTTTGTCCTACAACCCCCTCATAACTACTTCAGTTGAGACTTCATCTTCTTCGCAGGTGTTGCTGAAAGGGATAGTAGTGAAGGCTTGTTGGTGCACTCTTGGAGTTGAATCTTGGGTCTTCCCCCCATGCCAAAAAGCACCAAAAACTAAGCAAAGTCAATGAGACAAGTCATCAAACAACTTCCACCAAATCAACACCAGAAATCCAAGTAGATCTACAATATTCCTATATTTTTGTAATTAGAGATTCAATTAATTTTGATATTCCTCCAATATATCTTGATCATTTATGACAAGATCTTATGTAAATAAATCTATAAATACTTCTCCTTTCGAAGTATTGAGGGTTGATTTATACATCCAAGAAAGCTATTGTGCGTCATTCAAGAGGGTCGACCAGTAATAAAAAAGACTCTTTCACATGATTCTCGTGTTAGACTGTTGGTGATGTGCTTCTCTGTTTGTTTATTTTTTTCATTCTCTGTCATCATTTTATGTGTTTCCAATTATAATTATTCAAAGAAAGTTAAAGAACATAATTTATCTTAGTATACTATGTTTCTGGTTTTTTAATGATTTTTATGTGTTTCAACTAGAATTAAGTAAAAGAATTATTAATTCCTCTTTTTCTTGGTGGAATTTCCTCTCATTTCATCCCATTCACCTCATCTAAATTTACCAGATCCAAGCAATTTTACTACCCTTCCATGTGAACAAACTTTATAAAAACTGAAACATATTCTTATCTTAAAATACATACCCCATAGCCCAATGGTAATTTAAGCATTCAAACAGCCAAACATTTCAAGAAAACAAACAAATCCCAAACTGTCATAACTAGCCTTATATTCTAAATCCAAACAAATCTAAATCTCACAGACAGATCCCTCTCTGAAGCTGGCAGGGATAGATTCCATCTTCCAAAGTGGTTTTGTAGTTACCTCTATCTTTTATTTTACAACCTCTATAAATTACAAAGTGATAACATGCTGGGAGGTACTGGTGAAGTCTCGGTGATTAGCAAGTGGGAACGAAGAAGGAACGCAAGGCATTGACAAACTTTCTCAATTCTCCCTCTTCAACGGTTCCGGTATTTTATTTTGTTTTTGTGATTTGTGATTAGGATTAAGTTTGTTCGTTGCCATTTTATGTTGTAAACATAAATTTCATACATTAAGTTATCGCTGTCAAATTAAATCACAGCTCTTGGAATCTAAATTTATATGGATGCCTTCTAAACACTTGCATTTTTGAAGAAAGGATGATATTTTATTTCAAATTATGAATATGAATTTTGTTTTTAATCACCCCAGTTTTTAATTGCTTGTGAAATAAAAATGGTAGTTCACTTCCCAATTAAATGACAGGAAAGAAATTTGTGTGCCTCTTGAAAGCTGCCAACTTAATTGCAATATAGGAATTTCAAATTTACTCTTTCTACCAATTGAACCTTCCGACCTCGATTATGATATTTAATTTTTCGCTATCATTTATTTGTAAGCCTAGAGTTTAGAATTTTGTATGTTTTCTTTTAACCCATTGTTAATCCATAAATTTAGAATTCATGTAGTCATTGGAAAACATTTTTACACCACATGGAGATTTGATCTTAATAAAATTGATGCAATTCTTGTTGTGTTGTAGAAACTAAAACTTCATAGGGTCGCTACCAATTTATTTGTATTCTAGAAAAAATTAGATCTATATGGGCACTATAAAATTCCCCTTCCAAATCAATTCACCACCTCTAAGTTTGAATTTCTTATTCATTGCCAATTAAATTACATACCCTGTTTTTCTAATAACTAATTGTTCGTTGTCAATTATGGGTTGATGCAGGAGCATCGCCAACATCAAGCGAGCCATCGCGGGAGCAAAGGACAGTTGGACAAGCGCCAACGCAAATTTTGAAATCACCTTGAAGTTGTTGCGCAATCTTAAATGAAGCCATTAAGAAGAGGCGCACTTGTATAATGTAATCGGACCTTGAGCAATTTTCTCTCGTCCTTAGTAGGTAGAAGGCATTTATAATAGTTAAAGTAAAGTAGATAGAATTCAATTCTAGATTAGACAGTTTTTTAGCGCAAGAGGGAAACGAGATATAGACACCCTCATTGTGTATTGTAATATAATTATGAAGAAGCAACATTAGTGTGGAAAGAGAAAGAGCATGCAGAGAGAGTTGTGTAAGAACACCCATGTATAGATATTTGGATTAATAGAATGAGTTTAATTCAAATTCATGGTTTCCTGTTTGTTCTCTGTGTATTGATGTTAAATGATATGCTCATGAATGTTTGCTTCCATTTATGCATTTGCTTTATATGCTATGTATATGATTTCATGTTTTGAGTTTGAAGTCTGGAAGGAAGTAGGAATGAGTTTCAATTGTTTCTCTACCTGAAGAAGGGTTCCTGCAAGGAGTGCAGTCGAATTGTCTGCAAGGGATGCATTGACAAAGGGTTTAGATAGGGTTTCTTTTGTTCTCATTTCCATAGAAGTGCAGTTGGGCATAGGAGGCGTGCAAGGAGTGCGCAGGCCGAGTGAAGTCTCAAGGTTGTGGACCTGAGTGAAGCATTGAGAGACTGCTGCTGCAGGGGCGCGCAGGGTTGAAAGGATTCAACACTTGGAAGTGTTTGAATGTTTCCAAAAGGAGTGCGCGCAAGATTCTTCTTTAAGACTCGACGTGGAGAGAAAGCTCAGGAGGTATAGGACCTTCAAGTAATCACCAAAGAGAAGCACAGGAAGCTTGTGCCGTGGAGTGTTTAGCATGTGTTACAAAGTTGCGTGCAGATGGAAAAGTTCTCACGGAGGAATACTTGGTTCATTTCACAGAAATCATCGGGAAGGACGGACGGTCGAAATTCTCTGAGGAGAATTCACAAATTTTCGTGGGCCGTTAGATCTTGCAGAGGAGAAAAGGAGATAGGGCGAGTATTACCTAAAGGTTCAAAGATCAAGAGGGGCAGGATCGTATATCCGAGCCATAAGGGTTGTCGGATTTACTCGTGGATTTCCATATCGGGGTTTCGTGGGTGGAAGTCCCATAAGCTTTGCAATAGGGATCGCGAAATCACGAACCGCGATATCCAGAAAGATAAGGGGATTGTGTGGGGCCATGGAGGAGTCAGAGAGGTGGACAAGTGGCATGCTATTTCAGAGTTTCGTAGGGGGAAGTTCCGAACACATTGCATTAGGATTCACGATACTACGAAGTCCAAAGTTCTGATAGAGGTGAGGTAGCATTGAAAAGTCAAACTCGCGAGTGTATCAGAGTTTCGGCAAATCGGGATTTAGGAGGCGGTGAGACGAGTTGTTTGACATCGCGAGTGCCAAAATTGTGATAGGGAAAATCCTAAAAGGAAAAAGGAAAAGTTCAGTGTTGACTTTTGTCGGGTTTCGGGGATTCAAGAGACCAACGCTCGACCACTGGATTCGCGAAGTTATGAAGTCCGATCTCCCAAGTGTAAAGAGGGGATCCCGGGAGAGTTTGTTGTGGGTGCAGATTACCCGATAGGGAAATAGAAGATTCGTTTAGAATTCTTCGGGCCGTGGGAAAGGAAAGATCCTGTGTTGACGTGGACATTCCGACTTGCGGGTTGTGGACTGAGCGTGCGTCGACGTCAAGTTTGGTATCAGAGCGCATAAAGGTTCTTTTCTTTCTGTAGCAGAAAAAAGAAGAATTCACCATGCCGCCAAGGAGAAGAGATAGGAAAACACCCAATTCACTAGAGGAGAGGGAAATGTCGAGAAGAAGAGTCAGGCATATGACAGATCCAACCATGGAGAGAAAGATGTGTGATCTACGAGCTAGACTCGAAGACATGGAGACAGCGCAAAGACGCACGGTCAGTGCGAGAGATCTTGGTGATTTCGAGAGTGAAGTTGAGGCTGAACATGAAGAAGAAGTTGCAACTAAAGATGCATCAAACGAACGTTTGATCAGAGCTGTTGCAATGATGGGTGCAAGAGCAAAGATGAAAATTCCAGTTTATGAGGGAAACTTGGATCCAAAGGAGCTTCTAGATGGGATTAGAGCTCTAGACACATACTTCGACTATGAACATGTCAAAGAGGACAAGAAAGTCAAGCATGTTGTCACTAGATTGAAGGGACATGCAACATTGTGGTGGGATGAACTACAAGCTGATAGACGCTGCAAGGGCAAGCAGAAGATCAAGAGATGGGATAGAATGATCGTGAAGATGAAGGCAAAATTCATCCCCAGGGATTATCAAATTACTTTGTTCAGGAGAATGCAGAACCTGAGACAAAAGCTGATGACAATGAAAGAATACACTAAAGAATTCTACAAGATGAACATCAGGGCAGGTCATCGGGAGAGAGATGATGAAAAAGTATCCATATATATGAATGGCCTGAGATACGATATCCAGGATGAGATGAGCATGGTAACCATATGAATGGTGGAATATGCTTATCAGAGGTCTCTGAAAGTGGAAGAGAAGCTGAGCCGAAAGCAGAGTCAAAGAGGTCGAGGCAGAAGTCAGCCCAGATGCAAATCAGTTGCCCAGGACAAATACCAGAAGCCCAAGGAGGACTGGAAGAAACCTAAGACTCAAACTGAGAG
This sequence comes from Picea glauca, assembly GCA_000966675.3. NCBI lineage: Eukaryota > Viridiplantae > Streptophyta > Pinopsida > Pinales > Pinaceae > Picea > Picea glauca. Next base: position 792,169 of record JZKD02S0469582.1, read on the forward strand.
AGGTAGAACCTCACAGAGAGGGAAGCTTACTGAGCAGATAGGAGACTATGCTGACAGCCATACTTTTCCTCATACTAGAGGTAGAGGAAGAGGAAGAGGTGAAGTAATAACATGCTTCACGTGTGGAAAGAATGGGCAAAAGTCTTACGAGTGTCCAAACAAGAAGAAAGAATAAGGATAAGCTCACATCACTGAATCACAAAGGTGGGATGTTGAGGTAGAAGATGCTGAAGGTGGAAGATCGTTGATGATGCGAAAAGTCCTTTTGACACTAGAGAAACAGGTGGAGAGTTCAGTCCAGAGGACCAGACTTTTCAGGACTACCTGCAAGACCAAGGATAGGGTATGTAAGGTCATCATGGATAGTGGTATCATGGATATTCTCGTTTCAACCAAGATTGTAGAGAAGCTGGAGATGGAGACAATTGATCATCCAATCCCATACAGAGTTTCGTGGCTACAAAAAGGACATCAGGTAACTGTCACTAAACAATGCTTAGTTGAATTTAAGATAGGAGGATATAATGATAAAATATTGTGTGATGTCATTCCTATGGATGCTTGTCATCTATTGTTGGGTAGACCATGGAAATATGACAGGAATGTGATTCATGATGGGAGAATGAACACATACACCCTAGAGAAGATTGGGAGGACTCACATGTTGCTTCCAATCAAGGATAAGGAGGTGAAGCCGGAAGTAAGCAAAACTGTACTTCTCATGAGTGGGAAGGAAATTCTTACAGAGGTTAAGAAGAAGGAATATCCATAGTTCATTGTGGTCAGGAAACCAAAGATTGTTTTAACCAGCACAAGGGTAGATGATTTACCAGAGGAGGTTCAGGAACTGCTGGAAGAGTTCGCTGACATAGTAGTGGATGAACTACCTCGTTCATTGACACCGATCAAGAGTGTGAGTCATCACATTGATCTCATACCAGGAGCCAGTTTACCAAACAAAGCCGCGTACAGATTGACGCTGCAAGAGAATGAAGAGGTTAAAAGGAAAGTCTAGGATTTGTTGGACAAAGGTTTAGTCAAGGAAAGATTGAGTCCATGTGTTGTTCCAATAGTACTCATTCCAAAGAAAGACAGAGGCTGGAGGATGTGTACTGACTCAAGGGAGATTAACAAGAAAACCATCAGGTACAAATTTCCATTATCGAGGATGGATGTGTAGGGGCCGAATAGATTTTACATCAATTTATTTCATAAACTAAGACAGTAATTTCATAACAGCATAATAATCTTCATAATAGTAACTTCCGTAACTTAAATTTTACAATGAATAATAAATTTTTCTAACATAATACAACAATGCATAATTTTAAATAAATACCTGAACCTGATGCTATTAATCCTTCGTTTGTCTATCTCTTGCCTCATTGACCGCTGTTGCAAAACACTGCCCAAAACCTAGCTCCTCCCTGCCAACTAGGTAACTTCCTAGCTCTAGGATATCATATGGATACCCTGGCCCCCGTGCCCAAAAC
>JZKD02S0469582.1:793711-806250 GCA_000966675.3 Picea glauca
TAATTATAATTAATAATCATATACATCTATTTAAGAAGGGTCGTTACAGGATGATCTGATGGATTGCTTGAGTGGAGCAAAATATTTTTCAAAGATTGATTTGAAAAGTGGTTATCATCAAATCTGCCTGAGAGAAGGTGATGAATGGAAGACAACATTCAAAACCAACGAAGGGTTGTGTGAATGGCTTGTTATGTCGTTTGGCTTAACGAATGCACCAAGTACCTTCATGAGGTTGATGAACGAAGTCCTGAGGGAGCTCATCGAAAAATTTGTCATTGTGTATTTGGATGACATACTGGTTTTTCAGTAAAACAGTGGCAGAGAATCTGAAGCATTTGGCTACAGTGATGCAGAAATTACAGCAGGAGAAGTTGTTGATAAACATGAGGAAGTCCTCATTCATGAAGACAGAGCTCATTTACTTGGGGTTTGTTATTTTGGCAAATGAGTTGAGGATGGATCCATATAAGGTGGAGGTAATCAAGAATTGGCCATCACCAAAGAATATCTTTGAGGTGAGAAGTTTTCACGGATTGGCTAGTTTCTACCGAAAGTTCATCAGGAATTTCAGTGGATTTAGTGTAGTGATGATGGACATAGTCAAGAAAAGACACAAGTCTTTTCATTGGACAAAAGAAGCTGAAAAGAGTTATAATCTATTGAAGAGGAAGATCACGGAATGACAAGTTTTGGTGTTGCCGGATTTTCGAAAGACATTTCAAGTGAAATGCGATGCAAGTGGGTTTGCAATAGGGGTGGTCTGGAGTCAGGAAGACAGGAAAATAACATACTTCATCGAGAATCTGAATGAAACAAAAGTGAAATACTCCACTTATGATAAGGAGTTTTATGCTATCATACAGACATTAAAGAAATGGAGACATTACTTGATCCCGAAAGAATTTGTCTTGTACAGTGACAATCATGCATTGCAGTTTGTGACTCAACATGAAAAGTTGAATCAGAAACATGTCAAATGGGTTGAGTATATGTAGAATTACACTTTTGTGATTAAACATATTTCTAGTACTGCTAACAAAGTGGATGATGCTTTGAGAAGGAAATGTTTTCTATTGCAGGAGTTCAAAGTCAAAATGTCAGGTTTTGATGATGTCAGGAACATGTACGCAGATGATCAGGATTTTAAGGAAGCATATGAAGCCATTGAGAATCAAATTCTCAGAGATAGGAGCCAATGGATAGAATACATGATCCAAGAAGGATTATTGTTTACAGGTAATCAACTGTGTATTCCGAAATGATTCACGAGGGAGAATCTGCTAAATGAAAAACACATTGGAGGATTGGCAGGGCACTTTGGTCATGACAAGACATTCTCAAAGATGAATGAGTCATATTTTTGGCCAGGAATGCGAGAAGATGTTAAGAGATTTGTGGATAGATGTAGAATTTGCCAGCATTCGAAGGGAAGGAAGCAGAATGTAGGATTTTATCAACCATTTCCCATACCAAAGAGGTCGTGGGATGCAATTAGCATGGATTTTGTATTGGGGTTGCCAAGAACACAAATAGGTTGTGATTCAATCTTTGTGGTGGTGGATAGATTTTCCAAGATGGCACACTTCATTCCATGTCAGAAAACCAGTGACACAACTCACATTGCGAATCTGTTTTTCAAAGAAGTCATTCGACTTTATGGCTTACCGAGAAATATAGTTTTGGACCGAGATACAAAATTCATAGGGCACTTTTGGAGGACCTTATGGAAAAAGATGGGAACGAAATTGTCATTTAGTTCATCTTATCATCCTCAGACGAATGGACAGACAGAAGTAGTGAACAGAAGTCTGGGAGACTTGCTGAGAAGCTTGGTAACAGAACACCACAACCAGTGGGACAACATATTACCACAGGCAGAGTTTGCTTATAACGACTCGGTTAACAGGAGCACAGGGAAGAGTCCATTTCAGATTGTTTATGGCATATAGCCGAGAGGAATTTCTGAAATGAGGGATTCTGAATAGATTGTGACTAGGAGCGCTAGTGCAGAAGAATTCGTGGAAGCGATGAAAGAACTTCACAGTCAGGTGAAGGAGTGACTACAGAATTCAAGCTAGGAATATAAGCGCAGAGCAGATCAACATAGAAGACAACTTCAGTTTGAGGTTGGTGACTTGGTTCTGGCACATTTAAGAAAGGAAAGGTTCCTGAGAGGAACATATAATAAGATGAAGATGAAGAAAATCGGTCCATGTAGGGTCTTGAAAAAATTTGGGGCAAATGCTTACGAGATTGAATTACCCGATGGGATAGAAATTTCTCCGATATTCAATATCTCAGATTTGTACCCATATAGATCTAAGGAAACATGGATAGGAAATGAGCAGCCAGTGATCCAGTGGATAAAACAGATGCCAGTTGCAGAAAAACTGCAGATGGAGCGCATACTGAAAAAAAGAGTGGGCAAGAAGACCAGGCGAAAGCAATACTTTGAGTATCTGGTCAAGTGGAAGGGCCATCCAATTGAAGATGCCAGCTGGGAGAACGAAGAGAATATACAGAGGCATGGACAGACCATGCGTGAGCTCATGGACAGGAGCCCATAAAAATTTTTAAGCCAGGGAGTATGATCCAGGAGCATCGCCAACATCAAGCGAGCCAGCGCGGGAGAAAAGGACAGTTGGACAAGCGCCAATGCAGATTTTGAAATCACCTTGAAGTTGTTGTGAAATCTTAAATGAAGCCATTAAGAAGAGGCACACTTTTATAATGTAATTGGACCTTGAGCAATTTTCTCTCATCCTTAGTAGGTAGAAGTCATTTATGATAGTTAATGTAAAGTAGATAGAATTCAATTCTAGATTAGATAGTTTTTTAGTGCAAGAGGGAAACATGATATAGACACCCTCATTATGTATTGTAATATTATTATGAAGAAGCAGCATTAGTGTGGAAAGAGAAAGAGCATGCAAAGAGAGTTGTGTAAGAACACCCATGTACAGATATTTGGATTAATAGAAAGAGTTTAATTCAAATTCATGGTTTCATGTTTTTTCTCTGTGTATTGATGTTAAATGATATGCTCGTGAATGTTTGCTTCCAGTTATACATTTTCTTTATATGCTGTGTATATGATTTCATGTTTTGAGTTTGAAGTCTGAAAGGAAGTAGGAATGAGTTTCAATTGTTTCTCTACCTGAACAAGGGTTCCTGCAAGGAGTGGAGTCGAATTGTCCGCAAGGAGTGCATTGACAAAGGGTTCAGATAGGGTTTCTTTTGTTCTCACTTTCGCAGAAGTGCAGTTGGGCAAAGGAGCCGTGCAAGGAGTGCACAGGCCGAGTGAAGTCTCAGGGTTGTGGACCTGAGTGAAGCATTGAGAGACTACTATTGTAGGGGTGCACAGGGTCGAAAGGATTCAACACTTGGAAGTGTTTGAAGGTTGCTGCAAGGAGTGCACGCAAGATTCTTCTTTAAGACTCGACGTAGAGAGAAAGCTCAGGAGGTATAGGACCTTCGAGTAATTTCCAAAGAGAAGCATAGGAAGATTGTGTCGTGGAGTGTTTAGCAGGCGTTGCAAAGTTGCGTGCGGGTGGACAAGTTCTAACAGAGGAATACTTGGTTCATTTCGCAGAAATCATCAGGAAGGATGGACGGTCGGAATTCTCTCAGGAGAATTCATGAATTTCTGTGGGCCGTTAGATCTCGCAGAGGAGCAGACGAGATAGGGCAAGTATTCCCTAAAGGTTCAAAGCTCAGGAGGGGCAGGATCATAGATCTGAGCCATAAGGGCCGTCGGATTTACTCGTGGATTTCCATATCGGGGTTTCATGGGTGGAAGTCCCGTAAGCTCTGCAACAGGGATCGAAAAATCACGAACCGCGATATCCCGAAAGATAAGGGGATTGTGTGAGGCCACGGAGGGGTCAGAGAGGTGGACAGGTGGCACACTATTTCGGAGTTTCACAGGGGGAATTTCCGAACACATTGCATTAGGATTTGTGATACCGCGAAGTCCAAAGTCTCGATAGAGGTGAGTTAGCATTGAAAAATCAAACTTGCGAGTGTATTGGAGTTTCGGCAAATCGGGATTCGGGAGTCGGTGAGACAAGTTGTTCGACATCGCGAGTGCCGAAATAGCGATCGGAAAAATCTGGAAAGGAAAAAGGAAAAGGTCAGCGTTGACTGTTGTCGGGTTTCGGGGATTCAAGAGACCAAAGCTCGACCACTGGATTCGCGAAGTTGCGAAGTCTGATCTCCCAAGTGTAAAGAGGGGATCCCGGGAGAGTTTGTTGTGGGTGCATATTTCCCGATAGGGAAATAGAAGAGTCGTTTAGAATTCTTCGGGCCGTGGGAAAGGAAAGATCTTGTGTTGACGTGGACATTCCAACCTGCAGGTTGCAGAGTGAGCATGCGTCGACGTCATGGGTGAATCTGAAATTTAGAATTCATCATAGTCATTGCAAATTATTAGCAATCTATGTAAACTAAAAATTTATATAGCTAATGTTCAAAAAATTACAATTGAAGTTGAAATTGTAGTTTCCCTGTAAAATTTATTTGCAATTCTGAATTTAGGAATGCATAGGGCCATTGTCAAGTTATTGCAGATATGAAAACATAGAATTTTGTATAGTCTTTTAAAATTATTTCTCAAATCCTAAATTTGAATGTCGTGTGGTATTTTAAAAGGTTTTTGTGGTTCCAAAAATTTGGATATTAGTTGCTCGCTGCAAACCTATATATAATCAGAGAATTGATGTTTTTTTTTATCACTTATTATTTAGTTTGCATGCTGGGAACCAAAATTTTTGGGGTCGTTGAAAACAATTTTGTTAATCGTAAACTACATTTGGTTGGACACCATCAAGTCTCCCCACAATCCGATTCTTGGATTGGTATGACCACTACCAATATAAATTGTAGATCCAATTTTATAATTTGATATGGTCTCTACAAATGGTTAACATTTTGGTTAGAATAACAATGAGTTGGAGGGTCATCATGTAACCTAGGATTTAGAAGAAAATGAATTTATTTGCTTCCAAATCATATTAAAGCTCCTGTAATTGAAAAACATTAATATTGAATCACTTCCAAATCTATTTCTAGATCATGTCATTAGAAAATTATTTGATTCACCACCAAATCATATTGCAACTCTTGTAATTGAAAAAACTATTGAATCACTGCCAAATCTATTTGTATCTCCTCTCATTACAACATTATTTGATTCTCTACCAAATCATATTGAAACCCCTACAATTGAAAAAAAAATTGAATTGTTGCCAAATCTATTTGTAGCTCCTATCATTAGAACATTATTTGATCTGTTGCCAAACCATATTGCAACTCCTGTAACTGAAAAAAAATAAAATTGAATCGCTACCAAATCTATTTGTAGATGATGTGATTAGAACATTATTGATTCACTACCAAATCTATTTGTAGCGTATGAAATGAGAAAATTATTGATTCATTGCCAACTCAAATCACATCCACTATGTTTAAAATTATTAATCACTGTATAATTTGGTCACTGCAATTTGTGTTTTTTTTAATTTTCAAGAATTGATCCACTATAAAATTTTCTAATCCGTGTTGAAACCATTACGATACTTAAGGAGATCAAGTAATCATGTCACATATATATCATGTTTTATTTTATATATCAAAATCATGACTCAACTTGTACTAATTAAGACTTGTTGTTGACTCTTGGTGTTAGGATCTTGAATTAAATGAAATTGTGAATTTAACTTGAACAGAATTGATTAATTTATGATAGGATTTTGAAAAGTGTAGTACCATCTTTCTATAAAACTTATGAGTGGATTTTAAGAGGAAATTCTTGTTATGCTTCTTGATAAGTTTTATAAACTGCTCTTGCTTTGTACATGAGAAATTTTGTTTAATGATTGTTAAATCGTAGTAGATTATACTATGTATTTAAAGAATTTATGAAGGGTATTGTTGTTGATTTAGTCACAAAATTTTGGAGTATGATTGTGGTTAAGGGAACTAGATATCTCCTTGTTCTTCCAAACAGTTGACAGTCCTGAGACCTTAATTGGTCAAAATAAATCGGATGAATCCTAGACTTGAGCATTGATTATGTGTCTTGGAGGTCCTAACCTTGCAGGTAGGTTAGGCGGGTAGACATCTTGTTATCGCTAGTGATGAAATTATTCTATTGGTTGTAAGCGATGATAAATTTTGATTGTTGTCGTGATGTGATGATTATGATAATAGAATGTGTATTATTGAAGTATGTTAATACTCTATAGTACTTGTCTTAATGTTAAAAAAAAGATTGCCTCTACTATACTCACTTATTTGATGTTGTAACGGAGGGGCCAATACATATGGTATTAGAGTGGGTTCAACCCTACGACATTGGACCGTTACGCCTTGTACATGGTGAAGCACATCGCCATGTTCAGAGTGGGTTCAACCCTATGACATTGGATCTCTAGTACAATGCTAAAGAGAATTAAGGTAAAGGAAGTTGATCAGGATGATTTTAGATATGTAGAAATGGCATCTGGTGCTAAAAACAAGGTTGGAGAAAAGGTTAGTGACTGTAACAATAACTTGGGATATTTTGTAATGAAGGCCAACCTATATGTCACAATCTTAGGATATTATGACATAGTAATTGGTATGGATTGGTTGGAATCACATAATGACATAATTAATTGTAAGATGAAATAGTTAAGTTTGATAGACGATTTGGGACCAAGTAGAGTGATTGTAGGAAGGAAGGAACCAGGGAGTGTCCTCGAGATTTATTTCTTCCCTATAGCTATAGAAGAGTATGTGGAAGGGGTCCAAGCTTTATGAAATATTATCACTAAATGAAAAGGGAAAGGCGAAAGGATTAAAAAAACTTCTTGTAGTACAAGAGTTTGTCGATGTGTTTCCAAAAGAGTTACAAGTTTTACCGCTCAAAAGAGAGTTGGATTTTACGATAGATTTGAATCCTAGAACCGAACCGATAGAAAGAATGTCATATCATATGTCAACACATGAATTGCAGGATTTGAAAATGAAATTGAAGGAATTGTTGGACTTGGGACTTATATATCCAAGTGTGTCACCTTGGGGTGCGCACATTATTTTCATGAGAAAGAAGGATGGATTGTGGAGACTTTGTATTGACTGTCATCCATTGAAAAAAGTGATGATCAAGAACCAATATATGTTTCCAATAATAGATAATTTGTTTGAATAGATGAAGGGAGCGACAATGTTTTCGAAGATTGATTTGAGATTGGGATATCATCAATTACAGATTAAGGAATAAGATATCCCTAAGACCGCATTTAAGACGAGATTCATACACTATGAGTTTATAGTTTTATGATTTGGATTGATGAATTCCCCAAGAGTATTCATGAGTTTTATGAATGGGGTCTTCTATGAATACTTGTACTAGAAGGAAAACCCCCCTATGGATACAGTAGGGTTCAGAATGTAGGAAAATGAACAACCATCTAAAACTCAACTACTTCTCTAAATATCCCAAACATTCCCAAAACTCATACAAGAAAAGAAAATATAAGAAAGATCGGGTAACTATACCTCTACTTTGCATTCGATGATGATCCACTCACACTTGTAATATTTGTTGACTGCACGCCTCCTCCATTGGTTTTCCTTCATTCAAAGATAGGAAAATAGAAATCTAAAAGCGTGTGATTCATATACAAATTAGGGTTATATGTTAGAACATAAACCATTAAAAACATTCAATACACCATGATTTGGGACAGGAAAAGTACTTCTTTTATTGATAACTCAATGATTGTGCCTTTTACAGCCAAAGCCGACTACTATTCCACAAGCCTAGTCCGAGCTCCTCTTCACCAAGATCCAAGTGCACCATTGTATGTCTTCTCCTATCAACCTTTGGATATCTTCTTAGGAAGTGAATGGGTTTCTGATGGAGGAAGAAGGGATAATTGGGAAATGTAGAGGCAATTCTCACAAAAGGGCTACAATTACTTGGGGAAAGGAGGGGATGTGAAACGGGAAGAGTTTCATTGTTGTTATGTCTAGATGTAAAATGAGATCCCAACACCTCCTTTATGTGGGAAAAGGATGGTTATTCGGTTGGGTGATGGGCTATAGGTGTTCGAATAGTTGGGAAGCTACTCAAGAGCCCATAATCTCAATGAATTCCTTGGAACTTTTGCAAGTATATGCGGATTGTAGTGGTGCAGAATGCATACATACGTGGGTTGTAGTGGTGCAACAAGCGTATGTACATGGGTAGTATTGGTGCAGTGAACATTCAAAAAATATTTTTTTTAGAAGAGAAACTCAGTGGTGCCTTGGAAAAAAATGCAAGAGGGCCAAAGGTCGGGTATGCATGTGTAGATAAATTTAGGGTTATAAAAAATGTCGCCTAATGTATGAGTTTTGAAGAGCATCTGATGTTTGAAATAAATTACAAAATATTTGCCAATGTATGAAATGGGTGAGCCTCAGACCAATGTTTGGGAGGTGCCATTTGTAAAATAACAATTGTCTCTCCAAGTCGGGCATACCCATGCTTGAGATGAAATAAATCATGGCTTCCAATAAAATACACTATAGATCCATGTCATATAAATATATAAAGTGTGTCCATGAGAAATACACAACAAATCTACATCTAAAAATCAAATATATACAAGTATAATACCCATCTTCAAGAAGCCACTAACTCTTGATGGCTGGAGATAAGGACTTCAGTGATCGAAAAACAAATTCAAGATCTTAAAAACTCAGGTAGGAGTGCAATGCGAGTGTATGAATTCACTACCTAGAGGTATTTGATGGAGCGTTAGGAAAAAAACAAGAGGATCTCGATGATCAGAAAAAGAACTTCACTGATTTTGAAACTTGATTGGACTTTCGGGATGGCCGCATCATGAGGTCAAGAGACAAAATGCAGAAAGGTCAAATCAGGTTGTGTGAAACTTCCCTTGGGAAAAAGCATGAAATATTATTAGACTCAGGAATCATGTCATTGACATAAGTCCACGATGCATGAGGCAACACAAACTGTCCATGTGTTTGGAAGAGTCACCAAACGGAGGAGGAAACAACTCTATGTAGTCATAACAACTTCCTAAGGTCATACTAGATCACAATTATTGGCAAACAAACAAAAGGTTGTTCTTTGTCTAAGGGAAACTCATTGTGCTCCCAAAAAAAATATATTTCTCGTCCCCTCTTTTTGGGTTTTTTTATTTTTTTGTCTTTTTCAATTTTTTAAAGAGCTTTGAAAAAGAATAAAATAATGTTGTGTTACAAAGGAGGAAAGAGTGACATGAGCATGATAGTTCTAGGCATAAGGAACACACTAATGCTCAAAGCAAGGTGAGATGTTCATGAAAAGGACACTCGGGGAAAATTCCTCCATGGGTCAAGGTGTCAGGTCACAGAGGCAAAGTGATACAAGGCTTGCGCATAAGGCATGCTTCAAAGGCTCATTTGAGAGAAACATGGAACCGACATTAGGCCAAATACACAAATATGAAAATGTGATTAGCAGGACACAATTATACCCCCTTCAATGTAATTTTTAACAAGCCCAGAGAAGGTAAGCTTTGTATTTTTTCACATTTAGAGAGTCTGAAAAATGTAAAAGACGACTCCAAGGGGTACCTTTTTTGGAAATAGTCTAGTTGGTTCAAAAAAGGGGTAAACTAGCACTGAAAAGATGTCTATTCAAAACCATTTTAATGAGTGTGAAAAAGACAAGATCACTCGGAAATATTTCCAATTTTAAGGAGTCTGAAAATAACTTAACTATGGACTCACAACCTTTTTCTAGATTTAGTCCCCTTAGCTAAAAAAAGTATAAAATTTACTGAGGAGAACTCTCCTGGTGAGACGAATCTCCTGAGGTGTACCTTTTTACTCCGTAATCCACAGGCCATAAAAAGGGGTAAATTCATGTCAATAGATGTTCTTCTCTACCAATTTAACAAGTGTGAAGGAACAAGGTCACTCGACCATCTTTTCGATTTTACGAAGTCTAAAAAGAGATTAACTATGGACTCTGTGGACCTAAAAAGGCCCAAAAAAGGTGATAAACCAAAACCAAGGAGAATGTTTCTTTTTTGTAAATTTTGTCACCTAGGCCTGAAAAAGGGTTAAATTTATACGTTAGAATACTCTTCTAGTGAACCAAAGTTCCTAGAGTATACCTTTGGTCGTACAATTGACCATCCAGACCGAAAAAGGGGTAAACTACCACCGAACAGACGTGCCTTCAAGTTTTAGTTTGAAAGCGTGAAGGACAACAAGATTTCTTGACAATATTTTCATGTTTAGAGAGTCTAAAAAGGGCTTAAAGAAGACTCCATAAGTTACTTTTCTCATCTAATCCAGAGAATATTCAAAATCATAAATGTAGCCTCGTCGGATGTTGCTTTTGGATTTCAAAGCGAGATTGAAAGACAACAAAGCATGCTCATTTTTGGGAGTCTTGAGGATGAGGCAAAGAGTGATGGTGAATGAGACGAATGAGTCTCAAACTCGTAATCATGACAGGACTAACAAGGACTCCCGATCCTAAAGTCATTACAGATAACATAGATGTCAAAAAAGAAACAAGGATATATTTAGGGAATCCATGTAAAGGTAGGCTCTGCCACCCAATCACGACACCTATAAAACAAAAATGATGGTTTTGTGTCTCACTTCAGTGAGATCGATCCTATTGTAAAGTGGAAAAGACAATAAGATGAAGAAAGTGGAGGTGGAATCCTAACTTATATGCAAAAAGTTGGAAAAACTGAATTTTAACAAAGGACCTTTAAAAGTGACCCATATCCAAAACACATTGCCAAACCAAAAGGAAAAGTGCATCGTAACGTCCAATAATAAAGTCAAGAACCAAATTAAATGATTTCCAAGCTAGAAAAAATGACAAAAGGGGTCAAAAAAGTGGCAAAAAGGGCCAAACAAATCTATAAATAGAAGTTGACAGGTCATTTTCACCATTGCAATTTGAAAATTAACCAAAAGGTAAAAAAGACCCCTTTGCTAAAGAAGTTGATTCTGGGAGCTTCAAAGGATGAAACGAACTTATGCTCTTTCCAAGTAAGTACAAAATCATCCCTCATGCCTTTCCATTCCTCTTTTATGTATTATTTTTTGTTTTTGGGGTGGTGCACCCTCCTAAAAAAGGGAAACCCTACGTGTACATGGGTTGTCCAAGGACAACACATGTATCTACGTAGGAAGAGAATAGTCTGCTAGCTTATATATGCAATTGTTTCCAAAAAAACCCACGTACACCCTCAAAAGCATGGAAAAACTTAAAAATGCAAGAGCTAACTCCCCTTTGAACTGCCATGGAACATGATGTATGTCCACTAGAGGGATAGGAAAAATGAGGATATTAATGTCTTGGTCGATGAGGACGCTACTTCCATTTCCTTATTAAAACAATGTGGGTTGTGGAAGTTCTTCCAGTGTTCATGATAGAGGGGCATCCATTGACTCCAACGACTGAGGAAATATACTTCTTGACTGCCCTCTCGAGGAGAGGGGAACCATTCAATCTGCGTACTTTTCCCCTAGGTCCTTCAACATCACAGACTACATCAAGATGCATTGCGAGGCTGCCATAGAGAAAAAAGTTTCTTAGGTGCCCATCAACAAGATCACCAACTTATCACTGAAGGTGATCCTATTGCTTATTGGGTGGATCATTATTTCCATGACCCTACACCAAGATTCTTGGGTGCAAATGTATTATGCAATGCAGTTCCTAGATGCACCTCTTTTTTACTAGAGTATGACCATGCTCACTTGCATGAAGAGGCAACTCAGAGAGTGCCGAGAGCATAGAAACAAAAAATTCAGGTTTGGCACCATTCTATTGCCGTTTTTCTTTGAGAGGGTGCCCACTCTGAGTCCCAGAGAGATGATCTGGGGGCATGTGGCCTCCTTACCACCAGTATGTAGATGTGCAACACTGCTACCTCGACAAGGGGGAGGAAGGACCATAGAGGCCTTTGACGATAAATTATTTGACTGGTGGGCACAATAGATTCCATCCATAGAGGAATACCCCTATGATGGAATAAACTTCTCTAGAGATCCACGTATTCCCGTACCTCCCAGAGAGGAGCGAGGAGAGCTAGGTACATATTTTTTAAAGTTTTTTAATTTTTAGTTTCTTTTACATATATAATTTTTAATATGCATCAGAGTGTTGACATCTATGTATTTTTTATGTACAAATGTGGGACCAGTGCGCCTGACTGAATACTTGAGGACTTGGTGACGTCCTCAACTAGAGGCGGGACCACCAGCAGTCGATGGGCCAACAACCATAGGGGTACCTCCATCCATAGAACCAGAGAGAGTTATGAGATAGGTGAAGTGGAACCTCACTGTGCTCACTCGCACAGTTCCTATAGTCGAGATCGAGGATCTCCCACCATCCATGCAGCCTCATGTAGTTGGGGTGCCATGGACTTGGGTTGAACTTTTTTGGCGTCTAGCCAATGCCCCCGTTCACTATGGAAGGGAAAATAGTCCCCGAGCTTATAGAGGTTGGACTTATTATG
>JZKD02S0469582.1:807386-842151 GCA_000966675.3 Picea glauca
GATAGACTAGTATATATCCATACCAGGGGTCCAAAGATGCGATCAGAAAAATATATCCTTTAGTAGGTGATTCTTCATGCATGTCATCACCATATTCAATCGGAAGTTCCAAAATAGGTTCTGGAAATACCAACGACTTTTGGATTTCGTAGAAACAAAATCCAATTCAAATTCTTGGAGGATTACAATACATCTACTGATATTACTACTAATGACCCATCATGTCAACACATATTGAAATGGATTCAAAATGACAATGATGGTGGTCTTGTGAAGAAGAATATAATGAAGGAACTGTTGGACATCATGCACTTCTACCAACACAAGTTTCACAACATGGGAATACTTGAGTTCTGTCCCAACCAGGCCTCGACTCAGGTAATAAATCACATTATTCTTGAGCATATCGTCCTCTTGAACCAATACCATGTCGATGGTCGACTCTGCAATGTCTGAGTACAATAAGAAATATTTATTATAATTGGGAGGTCGTAGAAGAGGGGCTGACGTAAGGGTGCGTTTCAATGCTTCGAAAGAGCATTGAGTGGCTTCGTCCCAACATAAAGGGACTCCCTTTTTCAATAAATGCATGAACTCTTTATTGATCTCAACGTAGTTTATGACAAAATACCGAAGAAAGTTCACTTTCCTTTGTAATCTCTGAAGCTGGGGTATTGTGAACGGGGGAGGAAAATGAACTATTTCCTCAACCTTAAGAGGATCAATCATGATCCTTGTTTCGAAACTATGAAACCTAAAATACAACCCAATGTCACATAGTAACTAAATTTTTTAGGATTTACATGAATCCGATAGTAGCGACATTGTTCGAAGATTAGTCAGAGGTGTGTGGGATGATCAACTCTCTTGCGAGATCATGATGCTAAATCATCAAGATAAGCCTCAACTATATGTCTAAGGTAGTGGAAAGAAAAATACATGGCCCGCTGAAAAGTAGATCCAACATTCTTCAGGCCAAAAGGCATCTTACGATAAGAAAATGTTCCCCATGGATAGATAAAAGTTGTTTTATGCTGGTCTTTAGGTTTGATTTGGATCTGGTTATATCCCAAAAAACCATCCATGAATGAAAATACCTCACATCCTTCACATTCATAGACAATATGATCAATGAATGGGGTCGAAAAATCATCCTTCGGACATGTCTTGTTCAAGTCATGGAATTCCATGCACACGCGAATCGTACCCTATTTTTTGTTAACCAAAATGGGGTTTGACACCCATTCCATGAACTTCACGGGATAGATAAATCATGCTTT
Organism: Picea glauca; assembly: GCA_000966675.3. Classification (NCBI taxonomy): domain Eukaryota; kingdom Viridiplantae; phylum Streptophyta; class Pinopsida; order Pinales; family Pinaceae; genus Picea; species Picea glauca. Next base: position 808,667 of record JZKD02S0469582.1, read on the forward strand.
AAGAAGTTTCTCTACTTCAACCATAATAGTTTCTGCTTTCCAAGGATTCACTGGACAAAGATTCTGTCGGAATCGCTTGGTGTCAGGATAAGTTTTTATCTCATGTTAGAGGATTCTTGGATCAATTCCTCGCATTTCATTGTAATACCATGAAAAAACGTCGCACAATTATTTAAACAACTTCGTATAAATATGAATCTCTTTGGGGGAGTAGTCTGCTCCGACGTAAAAATTCTCCACGACGTTAGGTTTCTGGAGATATCTATAGGGATCGTTTTATAAATACTCATCATATTACCCTAGGCATAGACTATGTGTGTAGCTAGAGGATTAATAGGACAAGACCTATCTCTAGTCATAGTCAACATGAATTTGCCTACCTCTATTCTTATTAACTCGGAGATAAAGTAAGATCTGTGATGGAGATCATCCCAGGGTCTGTCCAGACTAGTCAATGCCTCAAGAATCGCCTCATCTGATGAAAATACTAGGTCTAAATAATATGTAGTGGCTAGGGAACCTTGAGCCCAAATAAGCTCGAGAACTAGATCTAACTCCTATGTAGGAGTCGGATATGGGTTGGCCGAAGCTTGCTAGACAATGTTGTATGCAAATTTTTCCATGGACAAGGGCATGGCCATGCCATAATGTCATGTCCCTTCCATCAAGGTTGATCGAGAAGGAAGAGTCTACAAATTGTGAAAGTAAGTCATTTGGAATGATGACACTTGAAAAATTTCAGCCCAAGGCTAGTTGGGGGTAGCCGATATAAACTTGACATCGCCTGAAGGAGGCAGGCAATCGAAAGTACCCATCAATGATGAGCACAAAACAACCCCTATGTTTCCAGTGTTGGGTTGAGGGTTATCAATCATCGGGACCATGGATTCTCCCGATGAAGGGTCAGGATGGTAGAACGACAATTGGTTAATGATCACGATTCAACCCTCGTGTGGAAACAACAAGACCAAAAAAACTATGGCAACCACTACATGCATTAGACATGTCAAATTCCTTCCTTATAGAAGGTTGTAGTTGAGAGGTGAATTGACCACTTCAACTTCGACGCACATGGTATTCCCTCCTAACTGCAAAGGGAAAGAAGGGATGATTCCATGTGGTCTGAGTGTATGACCATCGAAAGAAGTAATAAAAGTAGGCGACAGAGACAAGACGGGTTGGCCTATGGCCTTCCAATACGCCAATGACATCACTCAAGTCGAGGCACCCTCATCAACCACAGTGTAGAAGATATTCCAAGTAAATGATTTCATGGTGTAAGCCAATATTATCTTAAATGCAACGTGGTAAGGGAGATGAGGTTTCAAGTCGGTCGGATCGAGAAAGATCAGTCCCAGATTACAAGTCTCTGAAGATCCCAAGGCAGATAATAGAGCCTTTCTCTATGAAGTGAAGTTGTGGAGGACCCCCAAAGCTGACATAGCACAAGGGGTTTGTGCCAAATCCTCCACCAAAGAGTATTTTTGGGTGGCCCTTGCATTCGGATTATGTGAAGATTTCTTGAATGCACCTTTGGGGATGTGTTTAATTGTTTCACCCAATGTCTTCTCAATCTGGAGAGGAACATGTGGGTTTTTGGTTTCTTTATTCTTTTCGGCAGATTCTGACATTCAATAATCTTGTGTCTTGGTCGCTATAAAAGTGTCACCTTTTATCATGTACACATTCACGACTGAGGTAGATATGGGGGGTCCTTGACTGCCCCAATCCGCACTCAAAGAAGTTGAGGCCTCAGTCATATTTTTAACATGTGGAAATGGGTTCGTCAACACAAAAGGTTGTTTCCATGACAATAAATTTTGATCCTTCGCAAGTCGAGGGAATAGGTGATTCAGATGGTTCTCCGTGCAAAGGTTACATAGATAATTAGACTTTATCTTCTCTTTTTTTCCCACACTAGCATTGTTTTTAGGATTATTATCCCCTTTAACCTTCTTGTTTTGTTGTTTTTTCTTTCCTTCAGGATGTTGTTTGGACTTTGGGTTCATCGACTACACACTTTGTATGTCAGACATTTGGGTAGGGTGAATAGTCGAATCAGAGGTCTGGGTGGTCATTGTCTGTTGGATCGACAATTGTTGCAATTTATTTGACAGTAGATCAGTGGAATTTGCTTATGTTGAACCAACTATACCATCGACATGTAGTCTAGAATTTTTTCTAGCCTTATTGAGGATGGACCATGATGCATCTGGAAAAGTATTATAGAGTAACCTAGAATGAGAGTATATCAACTTCAGTTGTTTCACTCTCATTATCGCCCCCTAATCTGAAAAAAATCTTGATGTTGTAACATAATTAGATAAAAATGGCACCAAAGACTTCAAGAAACACTCCAGCAAGAAATTTGGTGGGACCTATACCTTAATCAAGCTCTTCTGATGCCACCATTATCATATGTAATCTCATATATGATAGGCCTTAGTCTGCTCAAAGTTGGCCAGCAATTCAGTGTTGGCATCGTATCTTATAGGTAGTTTGAAATGGTTTAGGAAGACAATCTCCAAGTCGCTAAAGTAATAATATCTTCAGCGATTGAGCTCGATGTACCATTTCACAGCACCCCCGATAAGAATGCGTTGAAACATGCACAACTGTACAGAGTCGTTTCACAGCGAGTTTGACGATCACCATAGGTGGAAAGTTGTCACGTGATCACCCGGGAATTCGCCAGTCTTGCATTCAAATTTTGGAATATCCAAGGGAAACTTATTCGACATGGGGGGCCAATGTGGATCATGACAAATCAGGCCATTAATAAACCTTGAAAATTCTAGCATATGTAACGTTGCTAGAAATGGTACTTTGGGTTGGGTACTATGTAAAAGAAAAAGAGGGCGTGGGGTTTGACTGGCACAAGGTTTCCAGGAAAAGTCGGGTTGTTGGCTAGGGTTTTGGTAGACACCATGGCCTTGAACAACATACGAAAATTGTGTTTGTTGGGATATCATCAGTTGATTTCTGTAATTAGATGACGAGGGTTGGGTGGGGATTTCTCCCTGTGTTGTGCTCGAAATATTCTGGAAGGCGTTACCCCCGACCAATCTGACTGGCATAGGTACTGAGCCTTTCTCGAGGTTCCATTGACCATGGAAATGGTTTCCTCTGACAAGAATCCCCTACGAGGGAACTGAGCCCTGCTAAAGATTCCAAAGTCCTTGTGAGGATAAAACTCATGTACTTTCCCCTATGTAGGAATATTACCCTGCAAAGGATTCTGTTGTCCAAAACCAGGGTTTCTCCTGGCCAAGACGACAACCAAAGAAAAAGTGTTATGACCAAATTCATCGAACGAAGAGAATTACATGGATCCCATCGACGTAGTGTAAGATGGAGGTCCTAAACTTCCTTCTCCAAAAAATATGTAGTTAGCACTCAGCCCAATGGGTTACTATAAATCAACATCGAGCGAGGGGGATGGAGGAGGTATATGACCCCCACCATAAGGGATAGCATTAAATGGTACTGAAGTTCCCACAATGGACCCTTACAAAGGATCATCTGAGATCCTTTCCCCCAAACCCATGGCCTCTAGGGTGGAGTAGGTAAGGACGGAGTTCGAATCAAAGTCGAGCATTCCATATGAAAATGGAGGGCCCGTCGTACTTTGTGTGAATAGATCAGTGGTCTTTGACATTGAAGGTATCATATCACTTCCCAAGGTATAAGGGGTCAAGACCACTATGATCCGAACTGACGAAGGTGGGTCAGGATGCAACATACCCCCTATGTTAGTAGCTGAAATGGGACTATGAGGACTTCTGGATGAAGTAGCAACATTTTATTCCATAGCTTCTTGTAAGATTATCTTACACTCATAAGGTGTCAGCCTCGGAGGGACAACTTGTATCAATATTGGCGTTGACAAGTTAGTGATTAGAGGGTTGACTGGCTTGAGAGATTTTGCTCAAAGGTCAGAAACAATAGGTTCCTCCGGATTCGAGTAATCACCTCTCGCAACTAGCTCGGGCATAGTTTCCTGCAGCCTGGTATCTTCGAATGACCCTTTTTTGTCAAGTCTTCGCCATAACAGTGGAGGTGGTGGATCTAATGCAACCAACCAGAGGCCCTGAATCCTTCACTACTGACGGAGCTCTCGATCTTCCTCCTTGTGAAAATATCAACAACACAGTAAGGCTTTAACTAACATTTAAAACCAACCACACACTAGAAAAATCCTGTAAGATAAACCAAGAAAACCACTATCTAGTTGGAAGGACAGTTACGCCAGCCAACACTAGAGAAACTTACCGGTGCTAGTGAAAATTGAACACGAAAGAACCCTTCAGGTATAATCTGCAAATTATGACTCAACATATTCCCTAGGTACCACGGTATATCCCCACAGTCACCTGTGTAAGTCCCTAGAATAAAGGAAACTAAGTTACCAGCTCGCAAACAGTCACGAGGCGGGTATAGTCGACAGTCGGGTGGACCGCAATGAGTAGGATAATAAGTCTGAAACCTAACGAAGGTATCGAAAGCAAGTGGTTCGAAAGACAAATAAGGATCTCTAATGGATTCAAGGTCCATGAAGCTCTGTAGGAAAATGCGAGCGATAGTATCCCATGACAGATCCTCAATATGCGTTCCCCACTACATTTAGTCCATCTTTGGAGGGGTTATCTCTGCTTCCTTTCCTCACACGACCTCGTGTTTATCCCCTGTGTTAGAGGGGGGTCCAGAATAAATTTCACGTCACTGGAATTTTACAATCCCTATTTTTGACTCCAATGTTTTTTTGAAAGCCTTGAAGAGTTTCCTCTCCAACCTAATTCAAGGCTCTAACCCTAAACTAGTTGATTGACCCTACAAACAATAATTCTAATTAATTTTAAATTTAGTGTTCATTTTAAATGGCTTGTTTTAACTCAAAGGATATGGTGTTGAAACTAGTGATGTTTAATGAGAGATGAAAAGAGGAGAAATAAATGAAACTCTGAAATAAAAATTAATTTTAGTGAAAAATAAATATTTATAACTAGCTCCTTGTAACCAACTTTTTCATAAATGACTTTTTCAAGATATTTAAAAATAAGACCTAAAATGAAATTTCACTCAACTATGAGATACTTAAGTTATAATAAATCTATAAAGAACATAAAAAATGAACTCTTTTTCCTATCAAGTAAAATAACTAACTCCAACTACTTTACCAAACTAAGAAAGAAAAATCTTTTTCTTTTTTGAAAATGCTTCAAACAGAAAAAAACTTGAAATAAACCTTTTTCTCTTTTGTTTAAAGAAAATAAGAAGGATAAAAATAACTACAAGACTAGATTGAAACAGACCTATGGCCTATTGTGGATTCCAGGGAGTCACTAAAGACACAAAAGAGCCCGATCAAATATTCCAAGACTCCCTTAAAACCCTTTTAGAAGTAAACAAAATGAACTTAAAAAAGAACAAGAAAACTGAAATCTAACCCAAGCTATGATTGTAAAAAAAGAGACTCTGAAATATGTCAAGAAACCTTGAGAAGTAAAACCTCAAACATGAAAGAGGTTGGCTACCTCTTTTTCAAAAACAGTTTCTTGAACCAGGTACACTATTGTTGTTTCAGCAGCCTGTGTATGTACACAGGTCTTTTACTAGACAGGGTGTGTATGTACACGGGCTGACCCATTGTAGGGCACATGCACCTCTACACTTCCTCAAAAAGGAATAAAACAGACTGACTAATAGGGCAGAGAGAATTGGTATGGCACCAAAAGGTGACAAGACCCCTTAAAAGAATCAATAGACTCAAAAAGAAACTCGAAAGGTAAAAAACCAATCAAACATCCAAAAAAAAAATCCCCTAAAACCTTGGAGGCTTCCCTAGTCTGGTCACCACTTCTGCTAGAAGGAAAACCCCCCTATGACTACACTAGGGCTCAGAATGTAGGCAGAACAACAACTGTCTAAAATTCAACTACTTCTCTAACTATCCCAAAAATTCCCAAAACTCATACAATAAAATAAAAGATAAGAAGGATCGGGTAACTATATGTCTACTCTATGTCCGGTGATGATCCTCTCGCACTTGTAAGATTTTTTGACTACATACCTCCTCCCAAGGTTGGACTACATTCAAAGACAGAAAAACAAAAAGATACAAGCATGAAATTCAGATACAAATTAGGGTTATATGTTAGAACATAATCCATTAAAAGAATTCAATACAACATGATTTGGGACAATAAAAGTACTTATTTTATTGATAACTCAATTATTATAACTTTTACATCCAAGATGACAACTTCTCCATGAACCTGGTTCAGGCTCCTCTTCACCAAGCTCCAAGTGCACCACTATATGGCTTCTCCTCTCAAGCTTCAGATCTCTTCTTGGGAAGTGAATGGGTTTTGGATGGAGAATGAAGTGCTAATTGGGAAATGCAGAGGTAGTTCTCACAAAAGGGTTGCAATTACTTGGGGCAAGAAGGGGATGTGAAATGGAAAGATTTTCACTGTTATTATCTCTATATGTAAAATGAGACCCCAAAACCTCCTTTTATATGGGAAAATAATGGTTATTTGGTTGGGTGATAGGCTATAGGTGGTGTATTAGTTGGGAAACTACCCAATAGCCCGTAATCTCAATGAATTTCTTTGAACTTTTTATTGTTTGCAACTTTTGCAAGTATACGTGGGCTTTAGTGGTGAGGCATGTGAATGTACGCGGGGTGTAGTGCGGAAAGTGTATGCACATGGACAATATTGGTGAAGGGCACATACATATTCAAAAAATGGGTTTTTTAGAAGAGCAACTCAGTGATGGCTTGGCAAAAAATTCAAGTAAGAGGGCCAAAGGCTAGGCATGCATGTGTAGATAAATTTAGGGTTATAACAAATTGAATAAGTTTGTTGAAGTCTTTATTGATGACATAGTGATTTATTCTCGGACGAAAGAAGAGCATGATGAACATTTAATATTGGTCCTATAATGTCTATGAGAAAACAAATTGTACAAGAGGATATAGAAATGTTCTTTTTACCAATCGAAGATTCATTATTTGGGACATATCATATATGGTGAAGGTATTGTTGTGGATCCAGTGAAATTAGAGGCTATTATGGAATGTCCATCACTGACCAAAGTACAACAAGAACACATATTTATGGTTTTAGTGGGATATTACCGATGATTCGTTGAAGGTTTTTTGAACATAGAAAATACGATCATGGAGTTGTAAAAGAGAAACAAGACGTGTGTTTGGACAAAGAAATGAGTGGAAGAATTTCAAAAGATTAAGAAGTTGTTGAATACAACACCAATACTGAAAGTCCCCAACATGGACGAGGAATTATTGGTATGCACATGCGCATCCAAGGAAGTTTTAGGCAGAGTTTTGATGCAAGATAGTCGAGTAATCACTTACATTTCAGGGAAATTGGTAATGCATGAAGAGAACTATGCAACGTATGACTTGGAATTATTAGTAATTTTATATACCTTGAGAGTTTGGATACATTATCTGATTGGATGGAAATTAGAATTAAACACAAATCATTGTCTATTGCAACATATATTTACGCAGAATGAATTGAACATACGATAGAGGCATTGGTAAAAATTACTTAGAGAATACGAATTTGAGATTAATTACATCAAAGGAACGATGAACACAGTGGCATATGCATTGAGTCGGAGACCACGCATATTCTCGGTAATACCTCTTAAGATGAATCTTCGAGAAAAGATTCTAACTTTACATATTGACAGTGACTCATATAAATAAGTTAAGGATAATATTGGATGAAATACCATGATGGTACCGAAGTTTGAAGGTTATTCTTTAGACAAAGATGGATTGTTGATAGTTAACAGAATAATTTACATACCACCTAACAATGAATTAAGAATTTTGTCGATCTTGAGGGAAGCTCATACAATAGTGTACATGTCTCATTCGAGATTCACGAAGATGAAGGCATACCTTAATCCTTTATTCTTCTGGAAGGGAATGAAAGCATAAATAGTTGGTTATGTGGCGAGATGTCTAGAATGTCAGCAAATGAAGGATGAACATAGACATCTAGTAGGATTTTTACAACCACACGCTATTCCTGAATGGAAATGAGAAGTCATTTGGATGGAATTTGATTTTTGGATTTTCACTGATGATAAGGGGACACGACTCGATTTTTGTGGTAGTTGACACTCTAATGAAGAGTGTACACTTTATTGAAGTGTGTACGATGTATCAGGAAACACATGTAGCCAAATTTTTTGTTAACAAGATTGTGAGGTTACATGGAGTACCCAGAAGGATCATATCCAATCGGGGATCGATGTTTACAAGATGGTTTTGGACCATTATATAAGAGGATTTTGGAACAAAACTGAACTTTAGTACAACATATCACCCAAAGACATATTGAAAAACAAAAAGAATGAACCATATTTTGGAGGATATGTTATGTATGTATGTAATGGAACGACATAAACATTGGGAATATTTATTTCCACTAGTATAGTTTTCATACAACAACAACTATCAGAGTACCATTAAGATGGCACCGTTTGAGTTTCTTTATGGGTGACTGTGTCAGATGCTGTCGAGTTGGGATCGACTTGAGGATAGGGTCCTGGTAAGACAAGAAGTGATTCAAGAAATGGAATAATAGATGCAATCAATAAGATAGAGGATTAAATAAGAACAATATTGGAAGAAGAGTTATATCGATGTGCATCGCGTTGACCGCAATTATGAAGTTGGCGACAAAGTTTTCTTGTGGGTGAAACTGCACAAGAGTTCGATCAAGTTTGGAAAGGGTTCCAAACTCTCTCCTAGGTTTGTGGGACCTTTTGAGGTTGTGGAAAAGAAAGGACCCATGGATTATCGACTAGCCTTTCTTGATTCTTTGAGGCATATGAACAATGTATTTCATGTATCTATATTGAGACATTATATTAGTGATCCTTCACATGTTATTGACATGAGTTATTTTCACGTGTTAGATGACGGTGCTCTCATGGTGGAGCCAATCCGCATTATATACCATTGCATTCGACAACTACGATCTCAAATATTCGATCAGGTCAAGATCTAGTGGGATACCTATAGTCTACACTCAACTACCTAGGAGGACGCATATGAGATGCATCAACAATTTCCTTACTTTTTTGATAGATTATACATATATCTCTATGTCAGATACTTTTATTTACTTGCATTTATATACTGTACAAAGTTTAGGATGAAGTTTAAAACAAGAGGGGGTGTATGTAACAACCCTCTCTATTGAGCATACTTTTTTTGACATATTATTTGAGGACACTTGCGTGCAAGTGATCTGGTTATGATATATTATAATTTAGTTTTGATTATGTGTTACATATGATGATGATGTTGTGTTGTGACTTATTGTTGCACTGATGTATACATATTGGCAGATGTTATTGATGAATTTTCCTAAGTGTGCATGGAACATGATAGATTATGGATGTTAATGGAATTGATGGACTTCCTTGGACTCTGGATTGAGTCAAGGAGTGGATTGTATTTGTTTGATTATTTCATTTTATGAACATATGATAGATGATTTCTTTCGGTATGATTATGTATATATATTATTGATACTATTTTTGTTAGTGGATGTAATCTTGACGATGCTTGCTAATCTGACTCACATAAGGAGTAGAGGGACCATGTTGTAATATTCCAGATATAAAATAGTATGCAGAACATAAATAATTAGATAGAAATGGTAGATAAACAATGATATAACCAGGAGAACACCACAATAATACACAAAATAATACCCAGAAAGAGAACTTTGATGAATGAGAGAAATGTTCATTTGCTTCTTTGAGGGGGAAACCTCCAATAGAGCAAAGCTCTATTAGAATAATATTCAAGAAAAAACTTCTCATACCCTCTATTCCTATTTATACTAAATCTATCTATCCAAAAAAACAATATAGAGGAAGATCCTTCTAGAAGCGAAAGATTCTATTAGGTCTTGTTACATTTGACTTATTCCTCTTTATTTCTAGCCCTTATTAATATTGACCTTTATTACATGGAAATATATTATTCTACCCACTTGAGGGGTTAGGTAGGTTTGGTCCCTAACATTCCCTCCCCCTTAGAATTATCCTTGTCTTCAAGGCTTGAGACAAGGAAATTGTTGCAGAATGTTAGAGGGCTCTTAGGTGGCATCTACTAGAGTTGTATCTTTCCACTAAAATAACACTTCCTTGATGGTACGCTGATGAATATGATGCTCTCGCTATTCCAAAAATGCTTGTGGCTACAACCAGATGGATCCTTCTTCATCCAACTTGGGAAATTTGGTTTGAGTTTGGCACTTAGTTCCAATAACCTTCTTTAAGAAAGAGACATGAAAAACATGATGGAGCTTGGAATGATTGGGTAAATCTGATTGATAGGCCACCTGTCCAACATCCTTTAGAACTGTATAAGGACCATAAAATTTGGGTGCTAGTTTCTAACATTGTTCAACCTTGAGTGAAGTTTTCTTATAAGGTTGCAGCCAAAGAAATACTTGGTCTCCTTTAGCAAATTTCCATTCTGAGCTACCTTGATCAGCTTGTTGCTTCATGCGATTATGAACCATGAACAAGTTCTCTTTTAGGGTATGAAGAATAGCCTCATGAATTCTAAGTGTTTGGTCAACCGCTTGGACCTTCGATACACATGGCATGTAGGAGAGAACTGAAGGTGCCTTTCGGCCATATACTACTTCAAAAGGAGTCATGTGAGTATTTGTATGGTAAGAAGTGTTTTACCACCATTCATCTAATTTTCACCATTGAGCCCATTGATTTTTCCTTTCAGAGGAAAAACACCTCAAATAAGTCTCAAAACACTTATGAAAACTTTAGTTTGACCATCAGTTTGGGGATGATAGGTGGTGTTGACATGCAATTGGGTGCCCAGGAGTCTGAACAATTCTTGCCAAAAATTGGTGGTGAAAGTTGGATCTTAATCATAAACAATAGAATGAGCTATGGCATGAAGCTCGAAGATATGATCCATGAAAATTTGAGCCACAGTTGATGCGGTAAATGGGTGTTGAAGAGCACATAAATGATCATACTTGAAAAGAAAATCCACAACCACCATGATGACGTGATTATTTCCTGATTTAGGTAATCCCACAATAAAATCCATAGAGATGTCCCTCCAAACAATGGGTGGAATCAGAAGTGGTTGTAGTGTGCCAGGAGGTTTGATGGTTTTGACTTTGTTGCATTGACAAACATGAAATTCTCCTACAAAAGTGGAAACTTCCTTTCTCATACCATCCCAAAAAAAGAACGTTTGACCCAGCCATAGGTTTTGGAAACCCCTGAATGCCCAACTGTGGGAGTAGCATGAAGCTCAGAATGCACCATGGATTTAATTTGAGATTGTTTACTTAAATACAAATAGCCTTTTTAGTGAAGTTCATCGTTGTGCCAAGAGTACCCTGGGGAAACTAGAGAGTTGGATTTCAATTGTTGGATCATATGTAATAATTTAGGATCATGTAGCCATTCTTAGCACATAGCTTGGAGCTAATCTGGTATAATGAAGGAGAGGGAAAAAGGGATCCTTCATCTTCATATTTTCGAGAAAGAGTGTCAGCAACCACATTTTATTTTCCTTTCTTGTAAATGATCTCATAATCATAACCAAAGAGATTAGTTACCCATTTTTGTTTCTATGGGGAGGAAGTTCGTTGCTCCATAAAATACTTAAGGCTTTGATGACCTATCTTAATTTGGAAGCGTCTCCTTAGGAGATAAGGGTGCTAGAGATCCACTACATGAGGAATAACCAACATTTCCTTTTCATAGATTGATTGGACCAAATGGCGTTCGGACAATTGTTCGCTAGTAAAGGCCAAATGTCTACCTCCTTGCATAAGGACAACTCTAATTCCTCTATCTGATGCATCACATTATAGGATAAAGGATTTTGTGAAATCAGGAAGGGCCAAGACTCGAGTAGTACACATAGCTACATTCAAATCCTCAAAATATTGATCCGTTGCAAGAGTCCAAGTGAAAGAATTCATTTTAAGGACAATAGTGAGAGGGGCTGCAATCTTCCCATAATTCCGAACAAACTTGTGATAATAGTCAGTTAAACCCAAAAAAAAATGGAAGATTTTGTTAGTCTTGGGGCGATTCCAATCCTTAGTTTCTTCAATCTTTTTAGGATTCACCTCAACACCAACCTTTCCAACAATATGACCCAAGTACTCTACTTCAGAGGCTCCAAAGGCACATTTAGAGCATTTGAGGAAAAGTTGGTTCTGCGAGAGTATATGGAGAATTTGATCCACATGGGAAATATGAGATTGCCAAGTTTTACTATAAATGAGAATATCATCAAAGAAAAATAAGGCAAAATGATAGAGAAAAGGACAAAAGACATTATTCATGAGGCTTTGGAAGGTGGAGGGGGAATTACACAGGACAAAGGGCATGACCAAAAACTCATATTGACCCTTGTGAGTTCGAAAAGAAGTCATGGGTATGTCAGCTTCTTGCATACGTATCTAGTTGTAGCTAGAACACAGATCAAGTTTAGTGAAGTACTGAGCACCACTCAACTCATCCAAGAGATCATCAATGACAAGAATGGGGAACTTTTCCTTCATGGTGAGCTTATTGAGGGCACGAAATTCGGGACACATGCGTCAAGTAACTTCTTTCTTAAGTAACATGACCATAGGGGAAGAATAAGGGTTGGTACTGGGGCAGATAACACCCACTTGGAGCAATTCCTACACTATTTTCTCAATTTCATTCTTTTGGGAAAAGGGGTGATGATAAGGGAGAACATTCGAAGGAAGAATTCCAAGAACAAGGGGAATGGAATGATCATGAACACCACGAGAAGGAGGAAGTCCTTGAGGGGTGGAAAAATAGCTTGATGTTTGGAAATGATAGCTTGGAGGTCAGGATGCACAAAGGGTGTCTCAACTACTTGAGTAGAATGGAGTTGAGCAATGATACTGGAGTGGCCTTTCTTGAGGATATTTTCCATACGATGGGAAATAATGATCTTAGGAGAACTAGATGTGATACCTTGGAATTGATACCTTTTTCCTTCCTGTTGGAATGGCATGGTTAATTCCTTAAAATCCATAAGAATGGGACCCAAAGTGCGTAACCATTCAACACCTAGCACAATGTCACAACCTCCCATGTCAATGGAAAACATATGATATTTTAGTTGGTAATGTCCAATTTGAAGAGGGACAATTTCACAACACCCACCACATTTCATGGACCCACCATTCGCTATCATGATTTGAAAATTATTGACAACACAAATATAGCAATTGGTTTCTTGGGCAATGCACTGATGAATAAAATTGTGTGTGCTACCATTGTCAACAAGGATGATGACCTTCATGTGATTAATGTAGCCAATGAGATTGAGAGTTTTTGGGGCTGAGAATCTAATGAGGGCATGCAAGGAAATAAGTGGGTCAACTTCAGGTGAGTCAGAAGGATCCTAGGTGGCATCGGGAAGGGAGGGTTATTCAACAAGGGGAACTGTGACATCCTCTTTGGGAACATCTTCAGAAATGTCCACAAATAATTTTTGTTCCTTAAAATTGTTCCCCGGAAAATATTTTTCATCAGAATTATAGAAAATACCCTTCAGTTGGCGTTCAACCATTTCAACCCTAGTTAGTTTTAGGACCTTGAGGGGAGTGACAGGGGGTTAGGATTAGTGGGTCGAGGGAGAGGAAAAAAAAGGGGTTTTTTATTCTAGGAAAAAACAACTTGTTGGGCCTCTTTATCACTTTGAGTAGCTTCCAACCAAGTTGGAGGGTGGGCCATGAGAACCTGGGATCAGATTTCATCCTTGAGACCACTTATAAATAATTCACGGAAGAACGCATATGACATGCCCTCTGTTCGAAAGGCCAAATGCTCAAAAGCAGTGATGAAGTCTTTCATTTTTCTTGACTTTTCCAACTTGGTCAAATGACCGAGATAGTGGGTATCAATAACAAAGTGGGCATAGAGCTCAACAACAAACTAGGTCTAGGCAATATACCCCTGACGTTAATTTTTTCACCATTTCCACCATTGACAACATTCAAGATCTAGATAAAGGAAAACATAGTGAAGTTTGGCCAACTCATCAGTAATAACATGCAGAGAAAAATAATGCTCCATTTGAGTGACCCAACATGTAGGATCAGAGACATCAAATTTGTTGACCTCTGCTCGGGGAAGACAAGGTGCATGATGAAATTAGTTGGAGTGAAAATGCAGAGACTGAGAGGAATCAACAACATAGGGTTGTTATGACGAGGATGGACCCATAGGGAGGTTCAACAATTGATTGAAAGTAGACTGGAGGGAGGTCAATTGGGTTGTGAGGTTGGATTCCATGTTATTAAATTTGGGCTCTAATTTTTCAATTAGGGAATGGGTAGAATCCATCTGAGATGTGAGATGTGAGATGGAGACATGGTCGTGATTGATCGAGGTTTGGAGCTCTTGGTTGCAAGTGGTGGCCATTTGGAGAGGGGAAGTGTGGGTAAGAAAAAGACTAGGTGGGTGGGACCACAAAACAACTGAATTAGAAGTGATAGGTACCACGACGATTAGTGCTTGAAGGGAAATATAATGGAATAGGTGGGAAAATAAGGAAACTAGGAAGGGGTCAGGTCCACTGAAACAAAAAGGATTAAAAATGAAGGGTATGAATGTGATCAGGGAGAAAAGGGGAATCCAATGGAATAGGTCCAAATGCTTAACCAAATGCCCAAATTCTCTAGCTTGAAGAATACTATAGTGATGAAATGCCCAAATGCTTAATAGAAATAAATGTGTAGTAATTTCACAACCAGAATGAAGAAGAGACTATAGCAAGACAATTGATATTGTTGTTTCTATTTATGTTTCCTTCCTAAGGGATTGGGTATTCAAGGGTTCTATAGACAAGGTTTTCCCCTATGCTATATCTCTCTGATATACATGTGGGGTCCAACAATAGTACTCGGCCCAATATCTCAGGGAACCAACTAAGGAGGATAGACCGTACCCTTATCCGTACTACTTGATTAGCATGTACTAGAAAGTATCTTCCTGAGTTTTGTTCTCAGAGGAACTATATCAGTCAAGCAACCGATCTGTTTATCTATGGAGGGCTTCAAGAGATCTAGGTCGATCTATATACATGTGTTTTAAAATGCTCTACCACTCGAAGGGGTACCAACAGGGATTACAAGGGTGGCCAATAGATGTGTTCTTAAGTAACACTTGTATTTATTATGTGTATGAATACCCTATCGCGGGTGATGCAGGAGCATTTCTCCACGTCAGTTAACCACGTCAGCGCGTGCACTCAAGGCTGAAGAGAGGTGCAACCCTTGTCTTCAATTTTGAAATTGAATGTAATTTAATGTTTTACGTTGTTGAGCCGTGAATTCGTGACTTTGTGCAGACATTAGAGTAGGTAGTGCTTTACTGTTTGAAGGATGAGATCTAGATCTGATTCTGGACTAGACAACCCATTCAATGTAATTGAATAGGGTAGGTAGATTGGAGAGAAGAGCTCGAAGAACCCCCTCTTGTAAAAGATCAATTTCGATCTCATTTTGTAATAGGGGAGGAAGTTAGAGTAAGTCGAGAGAGAAGAAGAGAAAGATTCAAGACTCTGTTAAAGTTCGTGCTCAGAACACCTTGTAAAAAGGAGGCATTTTTATTAATACAAACCAGAGAAATTTTTCCTGCAAATTGTCTGTGTTGTGTGAATGTCTTTGAGTGTTCATGTTTATGTTGTAGATGTATGCTAGACATTTGTAGGGATTTGTTTCAATTTTAGGCTTGAGAGGTTCTTTGTGGGTTCATTCCAGGAGGGCTTGACAGAGCACTGTGGTCTCTGAATACCAGTGCACAGAAGAACTTCTGAATTTTGCAGATTCAGACAAAGACGTGCTAGGTGGGCACAGAAGCTAAAGTCATTAAATCGAAGGAAGACCTTTGAGGTTGTTGAACACCTCAGGAGGCGAAGATGTGGAGAAGAACATAGTTGAATACCTTCAAGTTCTGTAAAGCTCTGTCAAGTGGGCATTGAGTCAGTGCAAGTAGTGCATAGAAGAACTCTTTTGTAAGTTCAAGGAGAACCAAAATCACTAACGATTCTGAAAGCTCTTCCAGGAGGGCATTGAGCAGGTGCATAGGGTGTACAAGAAAGGACAGAACTGCTGGATTTTCTATAAGAAGATACTTTTCCAGGTGGGCATTGAGTTGATGTGAATATAGGCACAGGTAGAGAACTCTGTGTGAGTTCTGAATTTGGAGAAGAATCCACTAAAGGATATTCACAGGGTTGCTAAACACCCTAAAATACTTAGCAAGAGGTTGCTTGAGCAGGGGATAGACAAGAGGGCATCCAAATTCTCCATCTACAGGAGAAAGGAAGAAGGATTTATTTCCTTAACGTCTGAGGAGCAGGAAAGTTCAGAAGGAGTAGCACTTTGTGTGCAAAGACTTTGCAGAGGCGCAGAAGTCACAAAATCCCTTGAGGATTCGAAGGATAAGCTCAGGAGTAGTGATTTTGGTGCACGAAGCCATAGCTGCAAGGAGTGCAGAAGCGAAAGGACTCTTTGGGAGATTTCAGAGTCTCTAAAGCTCAGGAGGATTAGCATCTTTGAGAACATAGGAAAGACTCAAGGTGAAGAGTTCGCAGGGAAGAACAACAAAGCTCGAGGCCTTTGAAAATTTGAAATTATTCCAAGTCTAGGAAGAAAGTGCCAAAGTTCGGGAGGAGCAACAACTACCATTGGATCAACCGAGAGAATCTGGACCATGGATTCATGTCCAAGAGGCAGTGTAGGAAAGGCGCAGGGGAAGATAGGTTTGAGCCATCATATATTGGTCTAAACAGACGACAGCCATTGGATATGTTGAGAGTTGCATGAGGTTTAAAACCTCACGTGAAAAGTAGTAGAAGCGAAAGTCCCGAGAAGGAGTTCGTATCGGGATATCGACGTTCGGGATTTCGGGGGTCCAGAGGACAAGATTCCGGGCACTCGACATCAGAAATCATGAATTTGCGAAAGAATCTAAGCCATCCGTCTGTGGGAGGACGTGTGCCGTGGAAGCATCCATTTCGGAGATTCGGGCACCGGGAGTCACAGAGGTGAGCATCTTGATTTCATGAGTAGCGAAGTCCCGAGGAAATCTGAGTCGTCCGATTGGAAGGACACTTGTCACAAGATCCTCTCTATCGGGGATTTAGACATCGGAGGTCAGAAAGGGAATTCCTTCGACTTCACGAGTGGAGAAGTCATGAGAATATCGGGACCGTGCATTTGAGGAGGATAGGTGGCAGAGATCTAGGGATCTCGTGAACTCGGAGGTTCGCAAGGTGAGAGCCCAGGATTTGGGTGCTCCAAGTCGCGAGTGGAGAAGTCGCGAGAGAATCACAACCGTCCATATGAGGAGGATAGGTGGAAACAATCACAAAGTTGGTGAAGTGTCGAAGAGATCCAAGATTCGGGTCTCACAAACTCGGAAGTTCGCAAGGTGAGGGCCCAAGAGTTGGGTGCTCTAAGTCGCAAAGTCGTGAAATCACGAGGAGTGAAGAAAACCATCGGATCCACATCAAGGGAGGTTCGTTGGATCAGAGCCTCATCGCACATCACGCATTCAGAGGTTTGGAGGTTGAAAGGACCTCGTCTCAACTGCAGAAGTCGTGAAGTGCCGAGAGCCAAGGCACGAGTGTGGACACATGGCTGAACTATAAGGTGGGGCCTACGTGATTGACAGGTGGACACGCGTCGCCTAGAGAAGGGAGTCAATACTCCATTGATTTCTCATGTCTCGTGGATTCATGGGATAAGAGCATGAGAGCTCAACCCTTTGACTTGCGAAGGTGCGTGTAGCGAGAGGAGATAGCGTTAAGCCTAGCCAACAGTCGTGCGAGGAAGGTGCTGACAAAGGAAGAGCCATACCCATATCGACATTTTGGGTATCGCGAGATTAGAAAGGAAGAGTTGGGAGCTTCGACTCATGAACTCGCGAGATCACGAGTTATGACAAGTGAATTTGGGTTTGACCCTTGGTCATAGTGTCATGGTCATTTGGGGAGATAGGAGCTCACGCCTAGTGTTGTTCGCACAGGGGAGTTCCCGAAGGACCTGTGGATCGATAAACTGAAGATTACAACAGGGAATCGAAAGAGATGATTCAACTCAAAGGAGAATCTGAATGATCCTGAGAGTGGATCTCAGCCCGAGGGCCGATAGGTATACGTCAGTTTGATATTAGAGTGAGAAATCCGTCTGTAGATTTCAGGCAGAGAAGCAGAAGGCAAAAGAAGATAGAGTGTTGGAGACTTTGTGGTGATTGCTTGTAGGTGAGAAACAAGTTTGCCAGGAGGGCAGATAGAGACAACGATATGGCTATTGAATGTCGTAGATATGCTGGAAGGAAAAACCCAGAGCTGATGAGAAGATCTGAAATAGATGAAGAGCTCACTGATATAAGGGAGAAGATAGAAAATCTTGCATTGCGGATGCAACAAAACGCCAAGTCGAGATGGGTATACGAATGGCCCATGAGGAAGCTGAAAGAAAAATGGCCAGTCAAGGAGTTGATGGCTAGAAGACAGCATAGGATGTTAAGAGGATGGTTGAGGCATGCTGAAAACCTTAATGGACTAGAAAAGATGGTTCAGATATATGAGCCAGTGACTGGGAGAAATATGAGTGATGTTGAGGATGAAATGGGATCGGATGAAGATCTCAAGCATTGCCAAGAGGGAAGAGAGGAAATTCCTGATTGCGAGGTGGGAAATGGATTGATATCACTTCGAGATATCATAGACTTCCAGGAGGGCAGCCGAAAGTTTCCAATTTTCTAGGTGGGCAAGGGAACAGAGATGGGATCAGTTGGATCCATAGACTGCCAGGAGGGTAGCAGAAAAATCCCAATTTGCCAGGTGGGCAGGGATAAGAAGATGAGACTATCTGAGAGTCTCATAAACTTAGAGGTGAGTTTGAATCAGTCGGAGGAGCTAACAGAGTAGATGAGATCAGAGTTAGAGTCATATTAGCACATGCAGCTGAAAGAAGAGCAGGATCATAGGAGCCTTATAATGATTGGGGGAATTGGGATATTCCTACCACTTAGCCTAGAGGAGGCCAAAGTTTGTGTTGCAGATGAATCAACAACAACCAGAGAAAGACAACTAGATAATACTTTCAACGGGGAATTGTAGTAGGTAGTTGATACTGCCCAAGCAGAAGAAGAAGAGAATGAGCATTCTGAGGAATGGCTCAATACTTTTGGCCAGGTAGCTGAAAGGACTGGAACATGGGAGTTTGGGGAAGAAGAAGAAGAAGCATACAATATTAGTTTGGCTGATCTGTATGAGAAAATTGAAGCACTGGAAGAGAGGGTGAAAGTGTAGAGTGTGCACATCCAACAGGGGAAGTTGGAAGCAGTTGACAAAGTAGGCATGGGAGATCATTGCGATCTCCCAGACTACAGAAAATTTTTGCAGTTGAGGAGACTGGATGAATAGGGCCAGCCATTGGAGCAGTTGGATGAAGTGATTGAGGAGATAAGGGAGATTATGTTAGGGTCAACAGAGACTGCCAGCGAGGAGAAGCTGAGAAGAGAAGCAAAAGAAGAAGCAACAGTGCAGCAGTAGCAACAGCAGGGAGATGGAGCAGATGAACAACTCCAGAAATTTGTTTGGGATCCAGGAGGATTTCCAAAGCTGAGAGGGGAAGCTCATGAGTAGGAGCTCATGAATTTTTCAATTGAGGAGTATGATGCAAGAGCATCTCTCCACATTAGCCAACCACGTCAGTGCGTGCACTCAAGGCTGAAGAGAGGCACAACCCTCGTCTTCAATTTTGAAATTGAATGTAGTTTAATGTTTTACATTGTTGAGCCGTGAAGTCGTGCCTTTGTGCATGCATTAGAGTAGGTATGCCTTTAATGTTTGAAGGATGAGATATAGATCCGATTCTGGACTAGACAACCCATTCAATGTAATTGAATAGGGTAGGTAGATTGGAGGGAAGAGCTCGAAGAGCCCCCTCTCGTAAAAGATCAATTTTTATCTCATTTTGTAATAGAGGAGGAAGTTAGAGTAAGTCAAGAGGGAAGAAGAGAAAGAGCCGAGACTCTGTTAAAGTTCATGCTCAAAACACCTTGTAAAAAGGAGGCATTTTGATTAATACAAGTCAGAGCAGTTTTTACTGCATATTGTCTGTGTTGTGTGAATGTCTTTGAGTGTTCATGTTTATGTTGTAGATGTATGATAGACATTTGCAAGGAGTTGTTTCAATTTCAGGCTTGAGAGGTTCTTTGTGGTTTCATGCCATGAGGGCGTGACAGAGCACTGCGGTCTTTGAATACCAGTGCACATAAGAACTTATGAATTCTGTGGATTCAGACAAAGATGTGTCAGGTGGGAACAGAAGCTGAAGTCATTAACTTGAAGGGAGGCATTTGAGGTTGTTGAACACCTTAGGAGGCAAAGTTGTGGAGAAGAATACAGTTGCAGATAGAAAATCTCTTTGAGTTCTGTAAAGCTCTGCCAGGTGGGCATTGAGTCAGTGCAAGGAGTGCACAAAATAACTCTATTGTGAGTTCAAGGAGAACCAGAATCACTAAGGATTCTCATAGATCTTCCAGAAGGGAATTGAGAAGGTGCATAGGGTGCACAGGAAAGGACAGAACTGCTGGATGTTTTGTAAGAAGATAATCTACCTGGTGGGCATTGAGTAGATGTGCGGATAGGCACAAGTAGAGAACTCTGTGTGAGTTTTGAATTTGGAGAAGAATCCACTGAAATATCTTCACAGGGTTGCTAAACACCCTGAAACACTCAGCAAGAGGTTGCTTGAGTAGGGGATAGCTAGGAGGGCATCCAAATTCTCCATCTACAGGAGAAAGGAAGAAGGATTTATTTCCTTAAGGCCTGAGGAGCAGGAAAGTTCAGAAGGAGTAGCACTTTGTGTGAAAAGACTCTGCAGAGGTGTAGAAGTCACAGAATCCCTTGAGGATTTGAAGGGTAAGCTCAAGACGAGTAGTTCTTTTGGCGCACGAAGCCATAGCTGCAAGGAGTGAAAAAGTGAAAGGAATATTTGGGAGAGTTCAAAGTCTCTAAAGCTCAGGAGGAGTAGCATCTTTGAGAACACATGCGAGACTCAAGGTGAAGAGTTTGCAGGGAATATGAACAAAGGTCGAGGCCTTTGAAAATTTGAAATTATTCCAAGTCTGGGAAGAAAGCACCAAAATTTGGGAGGAGCAACAGCTACCGTCGGATCAACCGAGAGAATTTGGACCATGGATTCGTGTCCAGGAGGCAGTGTAGGAAAGGCGTAGGGGAATACAAGTATGAACGGTTAGATCTTGGTCTAAATAGCTGGCAGTCGTGGGATCTGTTGAGAGTTGCACGAGGTTTAAAACCTCATGCAAAAAGTAGCAGAAGCAAAAGTCCCGAGAAGGAGTTCGTATCGGGATATCATCGTTCGGGAGTTCGGGGGTCCGGAGGACGAGAGTTCGGGCACTCGACATCAGAAATCGTGAATTTGTGAAAGAATCTGAGTTGTCCATCTGTGGGAGGACGCGTGCCGCGAAATCATCCATTCCAGAGATTTGGGCACCGGGACTCACAGAGGTCAGCATCTTGATTTTGTGAGTAGTGAAATCCCGAGGAAATATTAGCCATATGATTGGAAGGACACATGTCACAAGATTCTCTCTATCGGGGAATCGAACATCGACGGTCAGAAAGGGAATTCCTTCAACTTCACAAGTGGCGAAGTCACGAGAAGATCAGGACCGTCCATTTGAGGAGGACAGATGGCAGAGATATAGGGATCTCGTGAACTTGGAGGTTCACAAGGTGAGAGCCCAGGATTTGGGTGCTCCAAGTCGCGAGTGGCGAAGTCACGAGAGAATCGCTACCGTCCATCTGAGCAGGATAGGTGGCAGAAATCGCGGAGTCGGAGAAGTGCCGAAGAGATCCAGGATTTGGGTCTCGTGAACTCAGAAGTTCGCAGGGTGAGGGCCCAAGAGTTGGGTGCTCCAAGTCGTGAAGTCACGAAATCACGAGGAGTGTAGACAACCATAAGATCTAGGTCAAGGGAGGGTCGTTGGATCATAGCCTCATCACACATCGCACATTCAGAGTTTCGTAGGTTGAGAGGACCTCATCTCGACTGCAGAAGTCGTGAAGTGTCGAGATCCGAGGCATGAGTGTGGACACATGGCAACACTATAAGGTGGAGCCCGCGTGATTGATAGGTGGACATGTGTCACCTAGAGAAGGGAGTCAACACTCTGTTGACTTCTCATTTCTCAGGGATTCACGGGATAAGAGCATGAGAGCTCGACCCTTTGACTTGCGAAGTTGTGAGTAGAGAGAGGAGCTAGCGTTAAGCCTAAATGTCGGTCGCGTGAGGAAGGCGCTGACAGAGGAAGAGCCATACTCGTATCGACATTTCGGGTATTGCAAGATTGGAAAAGAAGAGTTTGGAGCTTTGACTCATGAACTTGCGAGATCACGAGTTACGACAAGTGACTTTGTGTTTGCCCCTTGGTCATAGCGCTGTGGTTTCTTGGGGAGATAGGAGCTCGTGCCTAGTGTTATTCGTACAGGGGAGTTCTTGAAGGACCTGTGGATCGATAAACTGGATATTCCAGCAAGGAATCGAAAGAGCCAATTTGGCTCAAAGGAGAATCCAAACGATCCTGAGAGAGGATCTCGGCCTGAGGGCCGATAGGTCTGCATCAGTGGGTTTATGTGCCTAACGATAGATCTATGTAGCTTAAAGATGTCGGAATAAGTCTCTATGATTAAAAAAAAATTAACCCACAATTTTCTGCCGAGGAAGGTGCTTTGATACCACTTGTAATATTCTAGATATAAAATAGTGTGCATAAAAAAAATAATTGTCTAGAAATGGCAGCTAAACAATGATATAACAAGAAAACACCAAAATAATACCAGAATAACATCGGAAAGAGGAATTTTATGACTGAGAGAAATGTTCACTTGCGTCTTCGATGGGGAAACCTCCAACATAGCAGATCTCTATTACAATAATATCCAAGACAAAACTTCTCATACCCTCTATTCCTATTGATACAAAATCTATCTATCCAAAAGAACAATCTAGTGGAAGATCCTTCTAGAAGCAGAAGCTTCTATTAGGTTTTCTTACATTTGAATTATTCCTCCTTATTTCTAGGCCTTATTAATATTTACCTTTATTAGATGGAAATATATTATTCTACCCAGTTGAGGGGTTAGGTAGGTTAGGTCCCTATCACATGCAAAAAAACCAGACATTGATGGAGAGGTGTGGAAGTGTCCTTGTCATAGCCTACTAGCACTCCCACCATGGATCTAATCGTAGGTTAACGATTACCTAGTTCTAGAGGTGCAATATGTCGTGAGGGTGAACTAAGATAGTCGCTCATGAATATTTCTAAAGAGAATGCAATAAGGTGGAGTACTTAATCCTTAGAAGCCCTTAGTTTCTCACAAGTTCGACCAAGTGGAGTATTGACTCCAAGGGGAAAACAAACTTCCAAACTAGTCAAAGGCAAGTGACATCCTTGGAGTATAAAGGTGTGTCTTGAAGGGCACATCATGTAATTAAAAACTTGAGTCAATAAATCTAGGTGGCCTAGAACACATTGAATTTATTAGACCTTGTCAGATTAAAATAATTAATTAAACAATCAATTTATTAATCATAAATCCCAATAAAAGTGTAAGCCTAATTCTAAGACTAAGCCTAAGTCTAAGTTTAGTTAGGGGACTAAATTAAAATATTAAATAAATTAAAAGAATAGAGATAAATCAATTTAAGGAAAAAGTGAGAAAAATCTAAAGATTGGATGCAATACACATGTGTGCATGAAAATATTAAAAGGGATTTTTAAAATAGAAAGAAATAAAATATGAGAGAACAAGTGTACACATAGAATGGTATCTAGAGTCAAGCTACCACTAGTCTAACTAGAAGAAGACTCATATTCCAAATCTAACTAATATCTAGTTAGGAGACACTCATTAAATGAGAATATGGGGAATAAAGGGACAACTAAGAGCAAAAATAGGAACACATTGGGGAATGTGAGGGAATTTGACTTTTTAAATAAAATAAAATTGGTAATTACTTCTGAAACTTGGGGAGAGTGTGACAAGTGTGTGGGTGAATAATCCTAATTTAATTAATTAAAAATTTAATTAATTGTGCATGTGGACATGTGTCAGTGAGGAAATGTCTATAAAGCAAATGGTGTAGAAGGGAAATGGATCACACTTTTTCTTGGTAAAGTTATGCTTTCAAAATGGTTTTGACTGTATTTTACTTGTGAGAGTTGGGATACCAAGCTTGTAGAAAGAGTGGAAGCTCTACCTTGCGAGGCAAGCCTTGGAACTATTGTTTGTTGGTTTCTTGTGTGTGGTCCCTTTGCGGCTCAGAGGGATAAGGTGGAAGAAGAGTACCCCTAGAATTTGTTGGGAGGTATCGATGAAGTTTCATCGATTAGCAAGTGGGAACAAAGAAGGAATGCAAGGCATTGACGAACTTTCTCAATTCTCCATCTTCAATGGTTATGATATTTTATTTTGATTTTAAAATTTCTAAAGAGAGTGATTTGTAATTAGGATTAAGTTTGTTCATTTCCATTTTATGTTATAAACATAAATTTCAGACATTAAGTTATTTCTGTCAAATTAAAATAAAACTCTTGGAATTTGAATTTATATGGATGCCTTCTAGACACTTGCATTTCTGAAGAAACGATTATATTTTATTTCAAATTGTGAATATGAATTTGTTTTTATCACCCCAGTTTTCAATTGCTTGTGAAATAAAAATGGTAGTTCGTTGCCCAATTAAACAGCAGGAATGAAATTTTTGTGCCTCTTGAAAGATTCCAACTTAATTGCAACCTAGGAATTTTGGATTTCCTCCTTTTGCTACCAATTGAACTTTTTGTCCCCGATTCTAATATTTAATTGTTCACTGTCATTTATTTGTAAATCTTGAGTTTAGAATTTCATATGTTTTCTTTTAATCTATTATCAATCCAGAAATTTAGAATTTGTGTAGTCATTGGAAAATTTTGTTAAACCACATGGAGATTTGATCTTAATAAAATCGTTGCAATTGTTGTTGTTCTCTGGAACCTAAAACTTCATCGGGTCGCTGCAAAGTTCTTTGTATTCTCGAAAACAATAGATTTATATGGGCACTGTAAAATTCACCTTCCAAATTAAATCACCACCTCTAAATTCAAATTTCTTATTCATTGTCAATTAAATCACAGAACTTGTTTTTATGATAACTAATTGCTCGTTGTCAATTATGGGTGAATCCGGAATTTAGAATTCGTCATAGTCATTGTAAATAATTAGCAATTTCTGTAAACTAAAAAATTATATAGCTATTGTTAAATAAATTACAATTGAAGTGGAAATTGCAGTTTCGTTCTAAAATTTATTTGCAATTCTAAATTTAGAAATGTGCAAGGTCATTGTCAAGTTATTATAGATCTGAAAAAAATAGAATTTTGTATGGTATTTTAAAATTATTTCTGAATTCCAAAATTTGAATGTCATGTGGTATTTTAAAATGTTTTGCAATTACAAAAATTTGGAAATTAGTTGGTCGTTGCAAAAATATATATAATAGGAGAATTGATGTTGTTTTTTATTGTTGATTATTTAGTTTGCATGATGGGAACTAAAATTTTTGGGGTCACTGTAAAATATTTTGCTAATCCTAAACTACATGTGGTTGGACGCCATCAACTCTCCCCACAATATGATTCTTGTATTGGTATGACCACTACCAATTTAAAGTGTAGTTCTGAATTTATAATTTGATATGGTCATTGCAAATGGTTAACATTTTGGTTCGAATTGCAATGAGTTGGAGAATCATCATCTAACCAAAGATTTAGAACAAAATTATTTGATTTGTTGCCAAAATATATTGCAGCTCCTTTAATTGAAAAAAAAAAAACATTGAATCGCAGCCAAATATGTTTGAAGCTCATGTCATTAGAACATTATTTGATTCACTACCAAATCATATTGCAACTCTTGTAATTGAAAAATATATTGAATCATTGTCAAATCTATTTTTAGCTCCTGTCATTAGAACATTATTTGATTCGTTGCCAAATCATATTGAAACTCCTGTAATTGAAAAAAAAAATATTGGATCGCTGCCAAATCTATTTCTAGCTCCTGTCATTAGAACATTATTTGATTCACTGCCAAATCATATTGCATCTCCTATAATTGAAAAAAATAAAAAAATTTGAATTGCTGCCAAATCTATTTGTAGCTCATGTCATTAGAACATTATTGATTTGTTGCCAAATCTATTTGCAGCTTCTGAAATGATAAATTTATTGATTTGGTGCCAACTCGAATCACGACCACTATCTTGAAAATTATTAATCACTGTATAATTTTGTCTGTACAATTTGTGTTGTTTCTAATTTTTAAGATTTGATCCACTGTAAAATTTTCTAATCTATGTTGAAACCATTAAGATTTCTATGTGTTGAAACCATTATGAGACTTAAGGAGATCAACTAATCATGTCAATTCTACATCGTGTTTTCTTTTATATATCAAAATCATGACTCAATATCTATTGATTAAGACTTGTTGTTGACTCTTGGTGTTAGAGTCTTGAAGTAAATGAAATTGTGAGTTTAACTTGAATGAAATTGATTATTTTCCGATAGGATTTTGAAAAGTGTAGTACCTTCTGTCTAGAAAAGTTATGAGTGGAGTTTAAGTGGAAATTATTGGTATGCTTCTTGATAAGTGTTATAAATTTTTATTTCTTAGTACACAAGAAATTTTCTTTAATGATTGTTAAATAGTAGTATATTATACTTTGTATTTAAAGAATTTATGAAGGGTATTGTTGTTGATTTAGTCACGAAATTTCGGAGTATGATTGTGGTTAAGGGAACTAGATATCTCATTGTTATTTAAAACAATCGTTAGTCCTGAGACCTTAAATGGTCAAAATCAATCAGATGAATCCTAGATTTGAGCATTGATTATGTGTCTTGAAGGTCCTAACCTTGCAGGTAGGTTGGACGGGTAGACATCTTGTTATTGCTAGCGATGACATTATTCTATTAGTTGTAAGTGATGATAAATTTTGATTGTTCCCGTGCTATGATGATTATGATAATATCATGTGTATTATTGAAGTATTTTCATACTGTGTAGTAGTTTTTGTAATGTTAAAAAAAAAAAAATTACCTCTATTTTACTCACTTATTTGATGTCGTAATGGAGGGGTCATTACAAAAGCATGATTTCCAATCATGTGTCAATGAAATGTGGGGTGTGTTGTTAAAATGCATGTATCCAAATTGGTCAGTATCACATGAAATATCATATGTTTTCTATTGACATGGGTGGTTCTGACATTGTGTTGGGTACCAAATGGCTAAGGACTTTGGGCCCCATTCTCATGGATTTTAAGGAATTAACCATGTAATTCAACTAGGAGGGCCAACATTATAATTTCCAAGGAATCACAATAGGTTCCCCTAATATCATCATCTCCCATCGCATGGAAAATATCCTCAAAAAAGGTTATTAAGAAATTATTGCACAAATCCATTCCATTCACACCACTGAGACATCCTCTCTGCCTCTCGACCTCCAATCCATCCTCTCCAAACATCAAGGTATTTTTTACACTCCATAGGGACTTCCTCCTTCCCATGGTATTCATGATCATTCCATTCCCATCATCTCCGACAACCTTCCTACCAATGTTTGTCCCTATCGTCATCTCTTTGCACAAAAAAATGAAATTCAGAAAATTGTTCAAGAATTGCTTATTGCAGTCATTATCCTTCCTAATATTGTTCCCTTTTCTTCTCATGTCGTCATGGTACTTAATAAATAAGGCTCTTGGTGCATGTGTCCTAACTTTCACTCCCTCAACAAACTCACCATCAAGGACAAATTTCCCATTCATGTCATTAATGATCTCTTGGATGAATTAAGTGGTGCCCAGTTCTTTACTAAAATTGATCTTCATTTTGGATACCACCAGATACGTATGAAAGAGGATGACATACCTAGGACTACATTTTCCACTCCTGAGTGTCACTATCAGTTCTTGGCCATGCCCTTGGCTTGTACAATTCTCCCTCTACTTTCCAAAGCCTCATGAATCATGTCTTTTGTCCTTTTCTCCATCATTTTGTCTTAGTTTTCTTTGATGATATTATGATCTATAGTAAAACTTGGACAACCCATATTTCTCATGTGGATCAAGTTCTTTATCTACTCTCTCAACACCAACGTTTCCTCAAACAATATAAATGTTCTTTTAGAGTCTCGTAAGTCGAGTACTTGGGTCATATTGTTGGAAAGGTAGGTGGCAGGGTGGATCTTAAGAATATAGAAGCTATGCAGGATTGGCCTCGCCCAAAGACTCTCAAAATATTGTGTGGTTTTATGGGCTTAACATGATATTATCACAAGTTTGTTAAGAATTATGGAAAGATTGTGACGCCTCTCACTTCTCTCCTTAAAAAGAATTATTTAAATTGGACTCCCACGGTTGATCAGGCCCTTCAAGAATTGAAAGTGGCAATGTGAACCACTCATTTTCTAGCCCTTCCTAACTTCACAAAGACCTTTTTTCCTAGAATTTGATGCTTTCGGGAGAGGAATTGGATCAGTCCTTATGCAATATGGTTGTTTTTAGGCCTCTACCAACAAAACACTGTCAAAGCAGCATTTGGGCCAATCAATCTATGAAAATGAAATTTTGGCTATTGTGCATGCAGTGGACCTCTGACACCCTTATTTATTAGGGAAATTATTCCAAATTAATACAGATCATTAGAGCCTCAAGTATTTTCTAGAGCAACATCCTTCATCCCTAGAGAAACAAAAATGGGTGACTAATCTCTTTGGATATGATTATGAAAATTTGGTTGTTGAAAGTCTTTCAAGAAACTATGAAGATGAAGGGTCAATTTTTTCCCTCTCCTTCATTGTACCAGATTGGATCCAATATGTTCTCCAAGAATGGCTACAATATCGCAAAATCTCGCATCTAATCAACAATTGTAAGCCAATCATCCAATCTTCTCAGGGTACTCTTGGTACAATGATGAGCTTTGCTACAAAGGTTGTATGCATTTAAGTAAACAATCACAACTTAAATAAATAGTGCTTCATGTGCTTCATGTTGCACCCATAGTTGGGCAGTCAAGGTTTACCAAAAAATATGACTGGGTCAAACATTTTCAAATAATACATGATCAAATTGGGAAAGTATGAAACAATACATTCACACTTTTGTGGCATAATGTGATGTTTGTAAACACAACAAGGGAGAAACAATCAAAGATCATGACACAATACTACCACTTCCGATTCCACCTACTATTTGGAGGGATATCTCTATGGATTTCATTGTTTACTTACTTAAATAGGGAAATCAGTCAGTCATCATGGTGGTATTTGATCATCCTTCCAAGTATACTCATTTTTCTTCTCTTCAATGCCAATTTATTGCATCCATTGTGGCTCAAATTTTCATGGATCACGTCCTCAAGATTCATGGCATGCCTCATTTTATTGTTTCTGATCGAGATACCACTTTCAAAAACAAATTTTGGCAAGAACTATTCAAGCTGCAGGGAACCCAATTGCATCTCAGCATCAACTATCATCTCTAGATTGATGGTCAGAGTGAAGTTGTCAATAAGTGTTTGGAAACATATTTGAGGTGTTTTTCATCTAAAATACAAAATCAGTGGGCTCAATGGTTACCACTAGTTGAATGGTGGTAGAACACTTCTTACCATACAACTACTTGCATGACTCCTTTTGAAGAAGTTTATGGATAAAATATACTTTTAGTTCTCTCATACATTCCCAGTGTCTCAAAGGTCCAAGTGGTTGACCAAACTCTTACACTTTGTGAGGATATTCTTTGTACCCTCAAAGAAAATTTGGTCATGGATCAAAATCACATGAAGCAACAAGTAGATCAATGTCGCTTTGAACATCAATTTTTTGAAGGAGACCAGGTGTTTCTTAGACTGGAAAGTTATAAACAGACTTCGCTTAAGGATGAATATTTCCAGAAACTGTTACCCAAATTTTATGGCCCTTATACATTTCTCAATCATGTGGGATATGTGGCATATCAGTTAGATTTTCCCAGTCATTCTAAGATCCATCCTATTTTTCATGTCTCCTACTTAAATAAGGTGATTGGAATTAAGTTCCAAACTCAAACCAACCTTCTCGAGTTGGATGAAGAAGGATCCATTTGGTTCCAGCCAAAAGTAGTCTTGGACCAATGTGAGTTTCGTCTTCGTTAGTGCACAATCAATGAAGTGTTAGTAGAGTGGAAAGATACAACTCCAGTAGATTCCTCTTGGGAGCAAGCTACCATTCTGCATCAATTTCCTCATCTCAAGACTTGAGGACAAGGTTGTTTTTTAATGGGGAGGGAATTTTAGGGACCTAACCTCCCTAACCCCTCACATATGTATAATAATATATTTTCCATGTAATAAAGGCCAATATTAATAAGGCCTGGTAATAAGGAAGAATAAGTCAAATGTAAGAAGACCTAATAGAAGCTTATGCTTCTATAAGATCTTCCTCTATATTTTTCTTTTGGTAGATATATTTACTATAAATATGAGTCAAGGGTATGAGAAGTTTTTTCTTGAGGATTATTGTAATAGAGCATTACTCTGCTAGAGGTTTCCCCCTCGAAGAGGCAAGTGAACATTGTTTCCTATCAATAAAGGTATTATTATGGTGTTGTGTTTTCACATATTGTGTTGTTCCACCATTATTCTCTGCAATATTTTTTTTTCTGGCTATTATAATAGATTTTATACCTTACAGGGTCCCCACCTAGTATTTATTATATATTAACCTTTATCATTATTTGTTTAATAAATTTTTCCTACTTAACTAAAATTTGTTAGCCTCAAGTGATATTTAATTCATTTTTGAATTACATAGATCCAAATCCTCTTGTTCACAACATGGTTTTACTTAAGGTGCCAAGAAGGACAAAGAATAATAGATATTTAACATGCTTCAAAAGGTCATTTATGTTGGCATATTTACAGATAGAAGGCAGAGTATGCTTGTTTTTCATTGATGGAAAGATCAACACGATGAGAGTATATGTGGTTTCCGATGATAGCAAGATCAGTAGTGAAACGATAATGGCATGGAAAGAACAAAAGTGTAAGCTCAGGAGGATCATCAACAGTGATCATTGGATCACCCATCCTAAATTCCCGATGTCTGTCAGATTTGAATTCAGACAGGAGGAGCACATAGAAGAGGAGATCAAATCTCATACGTTGAATCTGAGCGTCGAGGACCAACAACCATCAGATCCTGTCTAACTGCAAAGAGGATAAGGCTGAGCCATCCACCAACTCTGTGAAATGTGAAATCATGATGATATATGAACCATAGGATCTAGAGGACATGTGGTGAAAGATAATCATTTCACTGACTGGAAGGTCAAAGGAAGGAATTTCTCTAACCCCTCGAACTCGCGATATGTGAAGTTGGGAAATGACCTGAGCCATAGAATCCAGAGGACATGTGCAGAAAGATCATCATTTCGCTGACTAAAAGGTCAAAGGAAGGAGGTGCTTTAATCCCTCTAACTCATGATGTGTGAGGTCATAGAATGATTCTGGCCATTGGAGACAAAGGACACATGGCGAGCGATTGGCATTTGGCTGACTTGCACATTGGAGGAGTCAAAGAAATATGACATAGGAACTCGCAACATGTGAAGTCGTGAAATGTCTGGACTGTGAGATCACCAAAGTTCTAGATCGTTGACATGACAAGCAAAGTGCTTGAATGTTTGGCTAGTGGTCATAGCTAAGGTCATATCGTTGAAGGATGGAGGGAGGAGCTAGCACACTGCTAAGCTCCATTTCTAATTTTCGCAAGTTGAGATTTATGAGGAAACTCACAACAAGAAATTGTGAAATGTGAAATCATGACATGATCAAAGTTGTCCATCAAAGGGAGAGTCTTGAACCGTTGATCCGATATGGATTATTTCAAATATCGTGACTTGGGAGAGTCGAGACACCTCTTCATAGGATTCCCAAAATCATGAGTCATGAAGAATCTTCTGAATAAGGGCTTGGTTACAACTTGTATTCATATGAGAGGAAGGAGCTATACCAGCTAAGCTCCATTTTGGTGATCGCAACATGGGAGAGTCGAGATGTCTCACCACAATATTTATGAAATGTGAAATCATGAAATCACTTTCTCTTTAGCGTGTGGTCATAACCAGTGGGCATATGGGATAAACTTGAGACCATGTGGATGCAATCCAATGGTGCAGGTTATTTGGAAATCTAATCGAAGGGATATTGTTTCACCTAATGGTTAATTGTTCAGTTACGATTCAGTTAGTAGAACTAAGTTATAGTTCTTCAACATTTGGCGATTCAGTTGCTGAGGCATTTTCCTTGGATATTCAAGGTGTGAATGAATCGGTGGGAGAGCATAACAGTGATATGCAGTGACTGTGTGAGGTTGGTTGTTCTCACTGAAAAACGAGTTGAACTGGGAGAAAGAAAAATCACGATATGCACAGTGTGAGATCAAACTCAGAGATGACAAACAGAAGTTGAACATAACATAAAAGGTGAAGAGAGAAGAATGAATACATACCAAAGATCTTGAGAGTAACAAAGAAAAAACAAGTAGAAAGAGACAACAAGTCAAGTCAAGTATGAATATAGCAAAAGAATAGTGAAGTGGAGAAGAAGTGCAGAACAGAGAAGAATTGGTAAGAATTGATATATCTGTATTGTTTGTTATTCAATCATTTATTTAGAAAACAGGGAGGTAGGGTGGTTCTAGGGAGGACTATAGTCCTATGTTATTCAAGTCGGTGCTTGAATATTGAAAATTGAAGCTTTCATCTAGTTGTGGATAGAAAATAGGGTGGCAGGGTGGTTCTTGGGAAAACACAAAGTTTTATGTATACAATTTGGTGCTTGTATAAGTGGAAGTAGGTAATTCCATCCAGTTGGTGTTGTA
The DNA here is from genome assembly GCA_000966675.3 of Picea glauca. Classification (NCBI taxonomy): domain Eukaryota; kingdom Viridiplantae; phylum Streptophyta; class Pinopsida; order Pinales; family Pinaceae; genus Picea; species Picea glauca. Next base: position 841,770 of record JZKD02S0469582.1, read on the forward strand.
ACACTCATGGAGTTAGTCCTTCCTTCTAGTGGGTGGTAGAGAAATCAAGGAGTTGGTGCTTCCTTCAAGTGGGTGCTAGAGAAATCAGAGGGTTGGTGCTCTCAACAAGTTGAAGCTTGTAAAATAGAGGTAGTAGCCTCACATTGAGTTGGTTCTCAAAGATAGATGATGTACATAACTTAAAAGACTGGCTATCATTCAAAGAAGAAGAGGTTTTCTCCCTTTATGGGTTTCCTCATGAAAATATCTCTCTGTGTATATCTTATGTGTGACTGATGTTCATTATTTATGTTGTTCATATTTTGTATAATATTGATGGTCACTTGGAAGAGATTAAAAATTCTTTGAATAGTCATAAATTGTTTAAGCACAGTAACAACTG
>JZKD02S0469582.1:842182-860696 GCA_000966675.3 Picea glauca
AGTTGTCTTAGTAATTTCGACAATTGGTATCAGAGTGAGTTCCTTTTATTTAAAGGTAGATATGTAAGATTAAACATGACAATTCATGAAGGGACTTCAGCCAATAAACCTCCTCTATTTGATGGAACAAATTTTGCCTTCTAGAAGGTTAGAATGAGAACATACGTAATGGCCTTAGGTGTTGATGTTTGGGATGTATTAGAAACTGGATATATAAATCCTATTGTGCTATCTTCTAAAGATGATAAGTTATAATTTAGTTTCAATGCAAAGGAAATGAATGCTATCTTGAATGGACTTGTTGAAGTTGAGTTTGTAAAGGTGATGCATCTTGAATCTGCCAAAGCAATGTGGGATAAACTTATTAGCAGTTATGAAGGAAACAAGAAAGTAAAAGTTGCCAAAATTCAAACATATAGATTGAAATTTGAACAACTAAAGATGAATGAAGATGAAACAATTAGCAAGTACTTTTTAAGAGTTGAAGAACTTGTGAATTCCATGAAGGGTCTTGGTGAGAAGATTGAAGAATCATTTTTAGTTCAGAAGATTTTAATATCTCTACTTGATAAATTTAATCCAAAAGTCTCTGCAATAGAGGACCTAAATGATCTTAAAACTCCATCAATTGATCAACCCCTAGGAGCTCTAACTGCATATGAAATGAGAATTAGCAAATACAAATCCATGACTAGAGAATCATCTTTTAAAGAAGACAAGAATACTTATTCTGAACTAGATGATATTGAGGCAAAATTTGTGAGAATGTTAAAGAAAGGATCAGGAAAATACCAAGGGAAGATGCCCTTCAAATGCTTTAACTATGGTAAAATAGGTTATTTTTCATATAAGTTTCCTCATAAGAAAATGGACCAAAAGGACCATAACTCTGATGATGAAAAGAAATACAAATTTAAGAAATATAGTAAAAATAAAATTTTGTGTGCAAACAATGATGACTCCTCAAAAAACATAGATAGTGACTCATCCTGTGAAGAAAAAGTGAATGATTGTATGCTTATGTCTATGGGAGATATTTATGATAAACACATAGGAGGCAATGTGGATGATGAAGAAGATGTGGTGGATATGGAAGATGAATTAATCAGTCCTTTGGAAGAAATTGATAGACTCTGATTTAAGAAGAGAAAACAAAAACATTTGTTGATGCAGTTTGAAATGTTTGGTAAAAATCCTGATGAAGATTTTGCCTTACTAAAAGTGGAGTTCGAAGAGGCAAAGAAAATAGAGGACATTATGAAACAACAGTTATCAAAGAAGAAAGAGATATGTGAAGCCTTGGAAAAAGATATAGTAAAAAACAGAAAAGAGATGGAGAAGTTTAAGGAATTATATCACCAAAATCTGTCAAGTATTAAAGCATCAGAAGGATTAACCTCCAGTATAAATCTAAAAATGAATCCAAAGTTGGAAGTTGTCTTGGGATATGAAGAAGGATCAAGTAGTGATCATCCAAGTAATACAAAATCCATCAAGTTTGTCAAATCTACAATCATTGATGATCCAAGGGATCAAATTTTGCTCAAAAAATCAAAGTGCTCAGAAACACTTCAAATCAAATGAGAGCATAGGCCTCGTTGCTACGAACCCAAATCAACTCATTTGGGTTCAAATGGACATCAGGAGCGAGAGATATCACATTCTGTTCAAAATGACAAACATGCAAAAAAAGGGATGTTGACTGTACAGTCAGTACAATCCGTACGGTTACTGACCTGGAAATACATACGACACATGGCGGATATAAGTGGTATACAATTGGTAGCTAAGGGTGAATGAAATTGTGACACATGGCAGTATTTGGTTGGTTGTAAGGTGCCACGTGGCCCAGTCATGGGCTGCCACGTGGCACCTTGTTATTGGTTGTTGTATAAAACTTTATTGGAGTCCACCGGGTTCGACCCTGTGACCTCCACCCACGTATAACCTTTGCAAAGTTTGTATTTCCAACGCGCCAGACCATATGCCTTGTTATATATATGGTTTCATATTTATTTGAATTGAGTTTCTTGTATGTTGGCGCGGGGGTCCGGGTTAGGGCTTAGCCCCAGCCCCTGGTCATATATTTTTGTTGCCATATGACCATTGTTATATCATGACGCGTGCACGGGTATGCATTTTGGTTTGGATTTAAATTCGGTTCAAACAGTTATGTAAAATCTTGGCCCTTATTTTTAAACGCGCGGTCACATGGGTCATATGACCTTGCCCTTGACAGTTAGGGGCTAGGTGGACCCGTAACCATCCTACAGTTTGCACGGTTCACGTGGTTGCATCTGGTGCTAATTTTTTATGCTTAAATGTGCGTGTGGGATAGGTTGAGCCAACAAGGGTATGATTTGTAGATGAAGAGACAACAAGTTTGAAGGGGGACTTCCAGGAAGCCTATCTTCTTCAATTTTTGGCCAAACAAGGTGCCGAAAAAGCCCAGCTAGGGGTTTTTGGACATTCTGAAGCCATTGGAGCAGTCTATTTAGTATTTTGAGAATTGTAAAGAACATTTTTTTATCACTTTGAGCAAATAATAAAAATGATCCATTGGAAGATGGACCAGGAGATGTAGCCCAAGAGAGGGGTGAACTCCTTTATCATTTGTTGTGTTATGTGTTTTCTGTTCACTGTTATTGTTGTTGTTTATATGCATCTTGCATGATTAAATCCTATTAATTTTTTGTTTCAAAGTTGATCCATTTTCATTTTAACACATAAATTTTAGTTGCAAATAATTTCAAGAATACAAGTCTTCTTCATTTTTAGATCAATTGACAACAACCACTCTGCAGAAACAAAGAAAGAAAATCAGCGACCAAGAAGGAATGAAAGAAAAAGTACTGGAACCAAATCTATAGATAAAAGAAATTATCATCATGAAATAAATCGACCCACTCAAAGGAGACAATCTTTTTCCAGGTACAAAGGATGTTTCTATGGATATTTTTTTTTTGTCCTAACTTTGGTCACAAAGATATAACTTGTTCTTTAAAATTTAGATATGAGCAATCAAGATACTCAAGGAATAATTATTTGCCACAACAAAGATCGAGACAACCAAGAAACAAACAACCACAGAATATAAATCATGTGATGGATGGGAAAAGGACGCAGGTGAAACATAACAACAGTTATGAGCATAAAAATTGTTATGATTTGTTATTTAGTGAACCAAAATGTTACATCTTCCATAACTATGGACACAAAGCTGTAGATTGTCGCTTAAGGAATTATAAGCCAGATTTGAATCCCACTGCTAAAAATTTCAAGGTTTGGAAGAAGAAAGAAGATGACAAGTGTGGATTAGTGTTATCATCCCAAAGAAAAAAGAATCCCTGGTATATTGACAGTGGATGTTCCAAACATATGACTGGAGAAAAAAGTAAGTTTCTAACTCTAAGTGAAATAAAATCATGCAATGTAAATTTTGAAAACGATGCACCAAGAAAAATAAAAGGTAAAGGAATGGTAAGTCTAAGTAATGGAAAAGGAAAAGCTCAATATGTGTTGTTTGTAGATGGTTTGAAACATAATCATATTAGCATCAGTCAAGTCTATGACCGAGGATGTAAATTTGTTTTTACTTCTAAAGATTGTAGAATAAAATCTGTGAATTCATGACAACTGATTGCAAAAGGCATAAGAATAGAAAACAATGTCTATGTGTTAAAATAAGAAAATAAAGAATGCCACTTAAGAAAGTATGATGAAAGTTGGCTATGGCATAAGAGACTTGGAAACCTAAATTTTGATCATATAATCAATCTTAGAAATAGTGGGCCAGTAAAATATCTTCCAAAGATATCAAAGCCATATGATTTTGTTTGTAAACCTTGCCAAATAGGAAATCTTACTCAGACACAGTTCAAATCTAAAAACTTTCCTTCAATAGAAAAACCTCTCTAGTTAGTACATATGGATTTATGTGGACCATCAAGAAAAGAAGGTACAAGAAAAGAAAACTATTTTATGTTGATTATTGATGATTATTCTAGACTAACATGGATTTCCTTTTTGAAGGTAAAATCTTAAGCATTTGAAAAATTCAAAGTGTTTAAGGCTCTGAATGAGAATCAAATAGGAAAAATATTGAAGGTAGTAAGGTTTGTGATGCAGGAGCATCTCTCCACATCAGCCAACCAACCAGCTAGCCACGTCAGTGCATTCCCTCAAGGCTAAAGAGAGGCGCAACCCTTGTTTTCAAATTCAAATATGAATGTAATTAATGTTGTAGGTTGTTGATCCATGGAGTCATGCCTTTGTGCAGGTATTAGAGTAGGTAGGCATTTAATGTTTGTAAGACTGAGATCTAGATCCGATTTTTGGACTAGACAACCCATTCAATGTAATTGAATAGGGTAGGTAGATTAGAGGGAAGAGCTCGAAGATCCCCTCTTGTAAAAAATCAATTTCAATCTCATTTTGTGATAGTTTTTTATGAAGGAGAGAGCATAAGAGAAAGAGCCAAGACTCTGTTAAAGTCTGAGCTCGAGAACACCTTGTAAAAATAGGCATTTGCCATTAATATAAACCAGAGAAGATTTTCCTGCATGTTTTTTGTGTTATGTGGATGCTTCATTGTGTTCTTTGATGCTGGAGATGTATGCTAGACATTTTAAAGGAGTTGTTTTGATTTCAGGCTTGAGAGGTTCTTTGTGGTTTCATGCCAGGAGGGCATGACAGAGTACTGCGGTCTTTGGATACCAGTGCATAGATGCACTTTTGAACTCTGCGGATTCAGACAAAGACGTGCCAGGTGGGCATAGAAACTGGAATAATCAATTCAGAGGAAGACCTATGGGGTTACTCGAGACCTTAGAGGTAAGGTTGTGGAGAAGAACACAGTTGGAGATAGAAGCTCTGAGGAGTTATGTAAAGCTCTGCCAAGTGGGCATTGAGCATGTGCAAGGGAGTGCATAGAGGAACTCTGTTGTGAGTTCAAAAGAAAACATAATCTCTGAGGAGTTCTGTAAAGCTCTTCCAGGTGGGCATTGAGCCAGTGCAAGGAGTGCACAGAGGAAGAACTTTGTTGTTAGTTCAGTAGAAGAAAGAATCATATGAGAATTCTTGATACTCTTCCAAGAGGGCATTGAGTAAGTTCTAGAGCACACAGAAGGAACTCTTTGAGTTTAAAGATTGAAGGAGAGTCCACTGAAGGATCTTCGCAGGGTTGTTGAACACCCTAAAAGACTCAGCAATAGGTTGCTTGAGTAGACAGAGTGCCAGGAGGGCATCATAATTCTCCATCTGTAGGAGAAAAGAAGAAGGAATTATTTTCCTTAGAGGTCTGAGTCTTAGAGAATCTCATAAGTGATAGCACCTTTGTGGGTGCAAAGACTCTGCAAGAGTGCAAAAGTTAGAATCCTTTAAGGATTCAGGACAAAAGCTCAGGAGGAGTAGCATTTCATACATGCAGGTGAGGATTCAATGTTTTGAAGCTTGCAGAGGAAAGAAGACAAAGGTCGAAGCCTTTGAACATTTGTAATTCTTCCAAGTGTTGGAAGAAAAATGCCAAAGCTCAGGAGGAGAAACAACTATCGTAGGATCGACCGAGAAGATATGGACCATTAAAGATTTTGTGTCTAGGGAGAAACAGGAGGAGTGCAAGATCTGAGGAGATTCTAAGTCGTCAGATATTAAACTAAAACCCAAAATCTGTTGGATCTGTCAAGAGTTTCATGAGGTTTAAAACCTCACGTGAAGAGCAGCAGAAGAGAAAGTCCTGAGAAGGAGTTTGTATCGGGATATCGACGCTCGAGAGTTCAGGGATCCGGAGGATAGGAGTTCGGGTACTCGACATCAGAAATCGTGAAAAGGTGAAAGAATATGATCCATCTGTTTGCGGAAGGACGCATGTCATGGAATCATCCATTTCAGAGATTCGGGCACCAGGACTCACAGAGGTGAGCATCTTGACTTCACGAGTAGCGAAGTCCTGAGGAAATATGAGTTGTCCGATTGGAATGACACGTGTTACAAGATCCTCTCTATTAGGGATTCAGACATCGGAGGTCAGAAAGGGAAGTTCTTCGACTTCGCGAGTGGAAAATTCATGAGAGAATCGCAACCATCCATCGAAGGAGGATAGGTGGCAGAGATTAAGGGATCTTGAGAACTCGAAGGTTCACAAAGTGAGAGCGAAAAGATTTGGTGCTCCAAGTCGCGAGTGGAGAAATCGCGAGGAGCTAGGACAACAGTAGGATCTGAGCCAACAGGGGCCATTGGATCACTCACGGAATCTCATTTCGAGGTTTTGTGGGTTGAAGAACGGAAATCTTAGCATCAGGATTCGCGAATTCGCGAAGTCCGAAACTCCAAAAAAAGGAAAAAAGTTTTGTTGTGGGACCCGCGTTGATGACGTGTCGGAATTTTGGCATTTCGACATATCGACGAATAGGAAGTCGAGACTTCTGACCTGAAAGTCCTGAAGTTGCGAGTTGTGATAAGGAGTAGCGAGGAGTTCGAGATATCGATACTTTGGGTGTCGGGATATAGAGGTAGCGCTTTGGGAAACGAAGTCATGATGTGCCGAAGCTGGGCACGAGGGACACATGGCAGAACCACAAGGTGGGGCCCACATGATTGGCAGGTGAACATGTGTCACCTGGAGGAAGGATTCAATAATCCATTAACTTCCCACGTCTCAGGGATTCCTGAGATAAGAGCACGAGAGATCGACATTGAAACTTGTGAAGTCGTGAGTAGCGAGAACGCGAGGAGAAAAGTCAACATTGCTTCTCGGGGTTTCGTGAAAGAAAGGTGCCAAGTTCGGATGCCACAACTTGCGAAGTGGCAAGTTACAAGACGTGCGAAAGGAAGGTCAAACTTCACTGACTTTCAAGTCTTGGAGGATCTCACAAGGAGGGAACAAGAGTTCAGCCCTTGAACTCACGAAGCGGTGAATAGTGAGAAGAGCTAGCATTAATCTTAGCTAGCAGTCATGCGAGGAAGGCGTTGACAGAGGAAGAGCCATACCCATATTGGTATTTTGGGTATCACGAGGTTGGAAAGGAAGAGTTTGGAGCCACGACCCGTGAACTCGCAAGATCGTGAGTTACGGCAAGCGACTTTGGATTTGGACCTTGGGCATAGTGTTGTGGTCGCTTGGGGAGATAGGAGCTCACGCCTAGTTTTGTTCACACAGGGGAGTTCCCGAAGGGCCCGTGGATCGATAAACTAGAGATTCCAGTAGGGAATATAAAGAGCCGATTCGACTCGAGGGAGATAAAGAACGATCCTGTGAGTGGATGTCAGCCCGAGGTTTGAGAGGTTTGCGTCAGTTTGATAGAGGAGGAGAGTTCAATTCATGGAAATTCAAAGAGTTCTATGATAAACATGGAATCAAACGAGAATACACTATTCCAAGTACTCCACAACAAAATGGAGTAGTTGAGAGGTAGAATAGATCAGTTCAGTAGATGGAAAGATCAATGATGAATGAAAGGAATATTGCTCAGACATATTGGGTGGAAGCAATCCATACAACTAGTTATATCCTTAAAAAATCTCATCTCAGGCCACAAAGTGACAAGACTCCTTATGAACTATGGTTTGGAAGACCTTCTTCAATAAAGCATTTTAAAGTCTTTGGGTGTAAATGTTACATCAAGAATAATGATGAAAATATTGGCAAATATGATGATAGGGTTGATGAAGATATATTATTAGGTTATGCTACAAACAGTAAAGGATATAGACGTAATAATAAGAGGCTGCATAAATTTGTTGATTGTATCGACATAAAAGTTGAAGAAGAAATCCCAGTACGTAATGTAAGCAATATTGAACCAAGCACAAAAGATATAGTTGAAGTTGAAGATGAACAGGTCCAAGGATTAGAAAGAGAAGAATTTGAATTAGATGAATACACAAATACTTAGGCTCACACAAATCAATAGAAAGAAACAAAACCACCTCTGATAATTGTTAGAAAGAATCATCCTGAAAATCAAATAATTGGAGATATAAATAAAGGAGTTTAGAAAAGAAGGAAATTGACTAAAGACTCAGAAAAACTCAGGTTTCTTTTCTATCTATGATTGAACCTAAAAAAAATTATGAAGCCAGCAAGCATGATGATTGGATTAGAGCTATGAATGAATATCTTGATCAGATTGAGAAGAACAATACTTGGGAGCTTGTTCCTAGACTTGAATATAAGAATGCAATAGATTCCAAATGGGTGTTCAAGAATAAAATGAATGAAAAAGGACAAGCTGTTAGGAATAAATCCAGATTGGTCTATAAAGGGTATGCACAAGTTGAAGAATGGGATTTTGATGAAACCTTTGTACCAGTGGCAAGATTGGAAGCCATCAAAATTTTTCTTGCATATTCATGTCATAAGAACTTTAAAGTGTATCAAATGGATGTTAAGTCAACATTTCTTAATGGAGATCTAGAGAAAGAATTATATATGGAGCAACCTAAAGGATTCTCATTGACAAATAATCATGATTATGTCTGCAAGCTGAAGAAGGATTTGTATGCACTGAAACAAGCACCACGAGCTTGGTATTATAGACTAGAAAAAAAATTACAAGACAAAGGGTTCAATAAAGGTATTGTTGACAACAATTTCTACATTAAGTCTGAAGGTGATGATTTACTAGTTGTTTTGGTTTATGTAGATGACATTATTTTTGGTTGTACTAATGATTCCTTTGTCTAGTGGTTTTCTAACTCTATGCAAACAAAGTTTGATATGTCCATGATAGGAGAACTGTCATACTTTCTTGGTTTACAAGTAAATCAGAGTTCTGCAGGAATTTTGATCACTCAAGAAAAATATTTGAAAGAGATCTTGAAGAAGTTCCAGATGGAAGATTATTCCCCTATTAGTACACCTATGGTGGTCGGTTGCAAGCTCAATAAATATGATATTTCACCTAATGTTGATCAAAGGACATATCGATCATTGATAGGCATTCTTATGTACATCACAACATCCCGTCCTGATATAATGCAAGGTGTTGGAATGGTAGGTCGTTATCAGTCTGCTCCTAAACAAAGTCATTTAGTTGATGTAACAAGGATATTCAAATAATTGAAGGGCACAATGACTTATGGTATGTGGTATCCTAGAAATTAGAATTTTTAGTTAACTTCTTATTCAGATGTTGATTGGGAAAATTATGTGGATGAGAGAAAGAGCACCAGTGGAGGTGCATTCTTCCTAGGTGACTCTTTGGTAGCATGGATTAGTAAGAAGCATGGATCTATTTCCTTATCAACTATAGAGGCATAATACATTGTTGTTGCTACTTGATGCACTTAGATTTTATGGATGATAAAAACTCTTGCAGAATTGAAGATAACTTATACTGAGCCCATCCCACTTCATTGTGATAACACCAATGCCATTAGTGTCTCCAATAATCATGTACTTCATTCAAAGACTAAGAATATACCAACAAAATATCATTTTCTCAGAGAACAAGTTACAAATAGAGTTGTTTAGTTGAATTATATTCCTTCCATAGAACAAATAGCTGACATCTTTACTAAACCATTAACAGTGACACCTTTTGGATATCTTCGTCGGAAGTTGGGGGTTATATCTACTTTTGTCTAATATGTTCACCTTGTCAGGGGGACTATGTGCTTGTTGCATATCTGATACCTTCGAGATGCACTGCAACAAATCAAGGGGAGAATGTTTCTTCTTTGACATTGATGTCAAAGGGGTAGAAAGTGTGGTAATGGTAAGGATGCTACAGTGGGTAAGGATGATACAATGGTCTGGTTGGATCTCTAGGAAGATTAGTGCAATTATTCATTTTCTTCAAGGTTGCCATCAATTCCAAAGGGGGAGATTGTTGGAATACTTACAAACAGAAGGCATAGTATGTTTGTTTGTCATTGATGGAAATATCAACACGACAAGGGTATACTTGGTTGCTGATGATAGAAAGATCAGTAGCGTAGTGATAATGGCATGGAAATAATAGAAGTGTAAGCACAAGAGGAGGAGCAATAGTGATCATTGGACCACCCATCCTTAATTCCCAATGGCCATCATATATTAATTCATACAAGAGGAGCGCACAGAAGAGGAGATCAAATCTCAGACATTGGATCTGAACATTGAGGATAAAAAGTCATCGAATCCTGTATAACCACGAAGAGGATAAGGCTAAGCCATCCTCCAACTCCACGAAATGTGAAATCAAAATGAGATCTGAACCGTAGAATCCAAAGGACATGTGGCAAAATATCATCATTTCGATGAATGGAAGTTCAAAGGAAGGAATTTCTCTAACCCCTAAAACTCACGATATGAGAATTTGCAAAATGACCTGAGTCGTAGGATCCAGACGACACGTGGCGAAATATTATCATTTCGCTGACTAAAAGGTCAAAGGAAGGAGGTTCTCTAATCGCTCGAACTCGCGATATGTGAGGTCGCGAAATGATCATGATCATTGGAGCCAAAGGACACATGTCGAGTGATTGGCATTTCGTTGACTTGCACAATGTAGGAGTCAAAGGAATATGACACAGGAACTCACAACACGTGAAGTTGTGAAATGATCTGGACCGTCAGATCACCAAAGTTATTGACCCTTGATATGACAAGAAAAGTGATTGAATGTTTTTCCAGTGGTCATAGCCAAGGTCACGTCATCGAAGGATGGATGGAGGAGCTAGCACGCTACTAAGCTCCATTTCGAAGTTTCGCAAGTCAGGAGTTATGAGGCAACTCACAACAAGAAATCGCAAAACACGAAATCGTGACATGATCAAAGCCATCCATCAAAGGGAGAGTCCTGAACCATTGATCCGATATGGAGTATTTCATATATCGTGACTTGGGAGAGTCGATAAACCTCTTCACAGGATTCCCAAAATCGCGAGTTGTGAAGCGTCTTCTGAATAAGGGCTTGGTCACATATCGTGATCATATGAGAGGAAGGAGCTATACCAAATAAGCTCTATTTTGGATATCGCAACATGGGAGAGTCGATATGTCTCACCACAAGTTTTCTGAAATGAAAAATCATGAAATCAATTTCTCTTTAGTGTGTGTTCATAGCCAGTGGGCATATGGTATAAACACTAGACCCCGCGGATGCAATCCATCGGTGCGGGTTAATTGGAAATCTGATCGGAGGGCTACTGTTTCACCTAATAGTTAATTATTTAGTTACGATTCAGTTAACAGAACTGAATTATAGTTCTTATAAATTTGGCGATTCAATTGCTCAGGTGTTTTCCTTGGAGATTTGAGTTGTAACTTAATCGGTGGGAGAGCATAAGAGTGATATGCAGTGATTATGTGAGGTTGGTTATTCTCATTGAAAAATGAGTTGAACTGGGAGAAACAAAAACCACAGTATGCACAGTGTGAGATCAAACTCAGATATGAGAAACAAAAGCTAAACATAATAGAAAAGGTGAATAGAGAAGAATGAACACATACCAAATATCTTGAGAGGAACAGAGAAAGAACAGATAGAAAGAGACAACAAGTCAAGTCAAGTATGAACAAAGAAGAAGAATAGTGAAGCAGAGAGGAAGTGTAGAACAAAGAAGAAGTGGTAAGAATTGATATATCTGTATTGTTTGTTATTCAATCATTTATTTAGAAAACAGGGAGGTAGGGTGGTGCTTGGGAGGACTGTAGTCCTCTGTTATTCAAGTTGGTTTTTGAATATTGGAATTTGAAGATTTCATCTAGTTGTGGCTAGAAAATAGGGTGACAGGGTGGTGCTTGGGAAAACACAAAGTTTTTTGTATGCAAGTTGGTGCTTGTATAAGTGGAAGTAGGTAATTCAATCCAGTTCATGTTGTAACACTCAAGGATTTGGTGCTTTCTTCTAGTGGGTGCTAGAGAAATCAGGGAGTTGGTGATTCCTTCTAGTGGGTGCTAGAGAAATCAGGGAGTTGGTGATTCCTTCTAGTGGGTGCTAGAGAAATTAGAGGATTGGTGCTCTCAACAAGTTGAAGCTTGTAAAACAGAGGTAGTATCCTCGCATTGAGTTAGTGCTCAAAGATAGATGATGTACAAAACTTAAAAGACTGCCTATCATTCAAAGAAGAAGAGGTTTTCTCCCTTTATGGGTTTCATCGTGAAAATTTGTCTCTGTGTATATCTTATGTCTAACTGATGTTCATTATTTATTTTGTTCATATCTTATATAATATTGATGGTCACTTGGAAGAGATTAAAAATTCTTTGAATAGTCATAAATTGTTTAAGAACAGTAACAACTGATTCACCCCCCCCTCTCAGTTGTCTTAGTAATTTCAACAATTTATTTGTCTCGATAGTCTGTTAATTTTAATGTGTCTTATTAATTAATTTTTCAGTGTTGATTGGAATTATTTTGGAGAGTCAATACAATGATGCATTTGTATCTTGGTTGATCTAACATTTTCCTGGTCTTGATATTTTCTTTGAAGAAATTAGTTGTCTTTTTGTGATGGAAAATTCCACCATAGAATTCTATGTTAAATTTTCATCCTTACCCTTGCAGGAGTTTGTAAAGAGATATTCTATTGTAATTTGGAATTGAAATCAATAAGAACATCTGTTGATTTTGATATCATTTTTGGATCTATTGTATAATGTTATTTCATATTTGTTTCCTTTAAAAAAATTATTTTATAAATCTGTTTATAATTACTTCACAACATTTTTTTATATTTTATTTTATTTAAACACTTAATTATAAAATGAACATTAGGTGCAATTACATATTTAGTGAGAGCTTATTGATGTTTTGGACTAGGCTATAAATATAGGGTGATAATATCACCTATCCCACCTTATGCTTGTGATATTCAACAATGTTTGTATAAGGACATCCATTCCTTTTCATCAACAATAAAAACACTCAGGAAAGTGCTAGATTACCGGGGGGTGGGGCAATGAAATAAGTCAGTTTTGAATCCCTAAATTAATAACGTATTTTTTTTATTTGATGAAAGGTTGGAGTTCATGTAAAGATGAAAGGACGAAGAGCCTAGCAATTTAATACTTTGAATATTAATTATAAAAATGCATCATTAGATATAAGACGAATAAGGATAGAGTCATAGGGGGATACAATTGCACAAGATAAGGGGGGATAATGGGTTTAACCCAATTTATTATATTTTGTTCACCTATTTTGGAATTAGATTGGAAAAGTGTTTAGATGAAATTCTTGTGGAAGTGATGCAAGCCAAATCCATTAACCTGCAAAAAAACTTTGAATGGATGGTCACTTTGTTTCACATCAACCATTCGAGCATTATATCTCCAAGTCCATATGATCAAGGACTTAACTCTATACCAAAATTGATGTGCACGGGTAAGATTTAAAACCCCTTGACCCTTTATTGAAACTTCTTTGTTTAACCGGCTTTAACAAGATTTGTAACTAGGTCCAATTCCTTTCTAGTTAAAATATAGTCAAATGAACAATGGTAATCATTGGCCAATGGATAACCCCTACAATCGCCTCTTATTTGTGTCTTGACCATCAAGAGACCGAGTCACCTGTGTACCTGGAACTTTAAAATTGGTTTGGTTTGACCAAGCACTGGGAAATGAGTATCCCTGTTCACACATCCTCTGTAATCAAATTCTGATCTAGTTTCACCGGCCACCAGGAACCAGTACTAATCCTCTATCCATTCTCACATCCTCATCAGTTCGATCAATTTTAACCATCCAACAGACACCAAATATTTAAAGCCACTGGGATACTTAATCATTAGTCATTTGGAAAGTTAAGTTCGGTCTCATCCTTCACTCTCAGTAGTTTATCTCTAATGATTAATAGTCAATATTTAACTTTCTTTAGGTCAACAATTTCGTTGCGGGGCTTCATTATCACCATGAATATTCTTCTTGATCAACCCAAATGATTTATTCTTATTGTATGTGGATTTCCTTTTCCATTTTCAAATTGATAGGAACTTCATCCCTGCTTCTTTTCTCACTTATTTTCTATCCCATTTCTCTCATCCATTAGCCCCTTCACTATCATAGATATTTCACTTCTCTTCTATGCTCCTTCACATTCTTCAAATCGAGATCAACTCGTCCATATTACAATCACACAAAATCCTCCTCATCCATATGTTTTCCAAATTCATTAGGGTTTTGATTGTCTCCCATAGTCACCTCATCATCATTCATGATTCGCCATTCCAATCATTCATAGACCCTACACACACTAACAAAAAGAACACACATAGATAATATCAAGAGCATTCAAGCATAACTCAAATTTCATTAAATTGATTTTTCTACATCGTTTCTATAACTCAGAAACCCTGATTTCTCCTTTTTAGCCTAATTTCATTCTATTTTAGCCACCCCTCACATTCCTGAAGGATTACATATTCATGAGGAAGATATAATTCCATACTACTAAAAAAGATCCCTAAAATCATGCAACTAATTAAAACAATAAAATCCCTCTTTCTATTCTTAATTACATACATACAAGGATCAATAATATCGAATCCTCAATACTCAGGAAAACCCTCACTAACCTAACTAATTTTTGTAGATGGAAATTAAGAAGAAAAAACCTATCCTTATAGAATCTAATTACAAACTTAGAGAAATACAATTAATTTCATTAAGGGAACCCACTCCCTTTGATAAATTCCAAGACCCCCTAATGCATGTTCAAAATGGTTGATTTCTTATGGGAAATGCTCCTCCATCACACTCCCAAGGTACAATTTTTTTCATGATCTCCTAATCATGGTATTCAATCTATTGCATTCCTCTTGGATCCAAAATCATGTGCTTTTTATGTTCACTTGATTTAATTTCTTGTTGTTGCATTACTGTCTTCACTTTTCTAGGATCCAAAATTTTATGTTTCTACTAACCATTTAATTGAATTTTATAAGTGATTTTAGCTAGCTATGCTTTGCTATTGATTTTATTCTTCATCATTTTACCTTCCCACTTAGTAATATTCATCAAACACTTACATAAATCATTCAATTCAATGTCCAACTATATATTCTATTGGTGCATACTATTGCTTCAAATTTTATGTTTGAAATCCTCACATAATCTTAGTATGGTTTCTTCCATATTTTCTTCCTTAGATCCTCTACACCAGATTTCTACCTTACCATGTGTTTTTCTATCCTAAATTTACCTACGATACTCATATCATTGCACATTTATATTTCTTTCCTGAGACATTACCTCATCAATGTTTTTTGTAAGATTTATAATAAATATCCTCCATTCCTCTTAAAAAATTTCTTCACAAGTCTCTAGGGAACATATCTACCTTCCCCAATATTATTTCTTCTTTGTGGAATAATTTCTTCTTCCATATTCAAAATTGTTGTTTCCATATTCATCTTCAAATAAATTAAATATATCCTAGGAAACAACTCTCCCCTCATCATGTAGAGACTATTTTTCATCGATAATAATGGCTATCAATAAATATTGTTGTTCTTCTTTACAATCTGCCACATATGGAAAATTCATTGTCTTCTTCCTTTGAACCATTGTTTCTTTAGCAACTTGCTGGCTACAGGTTGAAACTTAAACCTTTTCATTTTCCTCCATGAAAATGCCTTGCTCACCATTTTCTTGCTGTAAAAATTCCATACTACCATACTTCCTCCAATTTTATTTATTCTCTTTATCAAATCCATGTAAGATGTATGGTTGCCTTACCAATCTTAATATGATATCAATACACTATCTAAAATTTTCTTTAGCATTAAAAACTACTAAGTTCTCAACAAGTAAGGAAGCATACATTCCATTCTCTAGCTAATAAACCTACAAATGTTTCTCAAATTTACATATTCCTCGGTCATCATTGCCTCAACTCTGTTGATATCATTCAAGAACTCCTTGTTATGTAGATAATTATTACCTCTATTTCACTCTTAAATTCTACAAAATATTTATGTTGTGTAGTCCATTTTATTGTCTAGACTGATTCAAGCAACCCTTAGATAACTTTTTCTTCATTCCTCTATCTTCTCCAAAATATGCAATCTCTATACAGACTTTCTCAACCTTGGTATTTAATATCCATTCTTTCAAAATATTTAACTCCTCATCATAATCTATTAACAATGCATTTGAGTGTTGTTATTCATCTTCAGTACTCAAATTATATTTCTCTGTAAAAAGATTTTATTCTTTCATTCGATCTATTGGAATATTCACACTGCTATATCCTTGAGACAAATTTTCACTATAATCTTCCTTTATGACAACTTTTAATGGTCGTTCATCTTCATGAACTGAATAACCTACACACACACACACACAAATTCTTAGTTTTGAAAACATGATACTCTTGAGTCTCTTCATATTCCTCTTGCATCCTTATGTTGGACTGAACCCTCGAAGATCCTCACGAGTTCTTCATTTTGAACCTCATCCTCTTCTCTAAGCATTGCCCCCTTCTTTGGTTCAAAAAGTGAATTTCTTATCCCACTTCCAAGGAATTTTTCTACTTATATTCCCTAAGTTTATCCTTTGGCTACAACAAAACATTCATCTTAGGTCTCAATATTTTCCTCAGCGTCCTTGCAAACAATGGTACTATAGGCAATTTAAACCTATTCTTCAAATTCCAACCATATCTCTTGTCTTCTTAAACTTTCCTCGGTAGTAGCATCATCAACATATTGAGGTATTCCTTCAACTCATCTATTCCTATGTCAAGTTTCTCATTTCTCATCTTGATTTTGCCAATTTCTATGGAAATTCCTCTCAAGTTGTTGTGGCTTCCTTCTAAGCCCTTTATCTGACTGTCTCTAGTCACCTCCATTTCTCCATTTTTGAGCTTCTCCATGCCCAATTGTGAGATGCAAATAACCTCCATAGTAACAACTCATTTTCACCTCGCTACACAATACCTCACCAAGTTTCTCTGCTGAACCTGGTATTTTGGTATTGCTCTAGTTCTCTCCTCTGGAACCTTTTATGTTTTTTGTGTTTCTCTAGGATTATTCACCTCTACTCACAATTTCCTAAGATATTCATCTACTCTTCTTCTTCTAGAAAACTCTATCCATAATCACAACTTTGGAGCTACCTGAACAACTTCTACCCAACCTTAGTTGGAATTTTTTCTTCCATCTTTCTATATTACAACTTCTCAGCTGTAAATATTTAGGCCACTACTCTCCTTCCTTTTTCATAGCTTCCTAGTTGTAGGAACTTACCACACTTATCTTTCTCTTTCAACTACTTGCAAAGAACACATATGTTCTATCCAAATTAACTACAAATCATAAATACCATTTACATGTTAGGTAGAGTTAAAATTTTCTTGTAAATATGCACCTTTAGAAGTTGTGTCTCTATCAGTTTTACGGTTCTACCCAAATTTATCTTGTTGGAACTGTCCTTTTGAAAAATTGCTTGATCTCTAATTTCATCTTCCCAAAGAGTGTTATTGTGTTATGATACCCATTGATGCAGAAAAAATCCCTTAACCTGCAAAAACACTTCAAATGAATGGTTTCCTCATTTAACATCAAACAACCAAGCATTATATCTCCAACCCATATGACCAAGGACTTAACTCTATACCAAAAGTGATGTGTACATGGTAATATTTAAACCCCCTTAACCGTTATTTAATATTCCTCTTTTAAATAGCTTTAATAACTTTTGTAAATGGGTCCAATTCCTTTCCGGTTAAAATACAGTCAATTGGCCAACCAAAATCACTGACCACTAGGATCATTTCTGCAATCTCCTTTGCTGTGTGTCTGGAAAACCGCAAAACTGGACCACCAAGCTATCGGTCTACCAAAAACTTTAACCTTTATCCTTTAAATGACTAAACTCAATCTATTCTAACCATCCACTAGGCATTGGGTATCCCTCTTCACAAATCCTCAACAATCAAAATCTGGTATGGTTTCACCAACCACTAGGCACTGGTACTAATATTCTATATGTTCTCACACCTTCATCAGTCCGGTCTGGTTCAATTGACCACTAGACACCAGAAATTTAAAGCCACAAAGTACTTAATCATCGGTAATTTAGGAAATTTAAGGAAAATCCAGTGCTTTACTCTTATCCATTGATCTCTAATAATTAATGGTCAGGATTTAACCTGCTCCAGGTCCATAGTTCTATTGCGTAGTTCGATAACTATCGTTGATATTCTTATTGATCAACTTAAACTATTTTTTCTTGATATAGGTGGATTCAATTTTCCATTTCAAAGTTCATAGGAGCTTCATCCTTGGTTCTTGTCTCGCTTCTCTTCGAATTTTTTTCTCTTGCCACTAGCACCTTAACTTTTATAGATATTCTATTTTTTTCGATGCTCCCTCACATTATTCAAATAGAGATTGACTCATCCAGATTCCAGTAACACAATATATTCCTCATCCGTATGTGGCCTGAATTCATTAGGGTTTCATATATCTCCCACAATCACCTCATCCTTAGTCATGGTTCATCATTACAATAATCCAAAGATCGTGCACACACTATCAAAAACAAGAGATATAGATAATATCAGGAACATTCACACACAGATCA
>JZKD02S0469582.1:860829-889963 GCA_000966675.3 Picea glauca
TTTCCCGAAGGCTTACACATTTATGTGGAAGATACAATTTCAAAGTACCCAAACAAATCCCTAAAATCATGCAACTAATTAAAAAAATAACATTCCACTCCCTATTCCTGATTATATACATACAAGGATCAATAAGATCAAATCCTCCGTACTTAAGAAAATCCACACTAATCCAACTAATTTATTTACATGGGAATTAGAAAAACAAACCCTATCCTTCTAGAATCTAATTACAAACTTAGGGAAATAAAATTGATTTCATTGAGGGAATCCACTCCTTTTGGTAAATTCCAATACCTCCTTAGGAATTTTTAAAATGGTTTATTTCTAATGGGAAATTCTCTTGGCTCATAAATCCACATGGTGCATTATCACATGCAAATATATAATCCATGTTTTTGGTTGTTGTGGGTTTCATAAATAAATTTTCATCATTCATTCTTGTTCACTCTTGTTCTTATTTTTGGCATGGTAACAAAATTCTAGAGGTAGAGATCCATTTCTATTTGGTTGTAGGTATCTACTAGTTATTCCAACAACGAATTAATGCATGTGTGCATGAGAATGATGGAAGTTGTGAAAGAATTGTTCACAACTGATAATCCTTGGATTTTCCAGCATTGATATTTCTTTACCAGTAGCACTAGATCCCTATAAGGAACTGGAATAGTTTCAGGGGATGCATTTTATAGAAAGGGGTTCATTTCTTTGTGTTGTATAGGACGAGGGGGAAAGATAGATGGAAAAATAGGATTTTCTATGTGGTTGAGAAAAAAGTGAGAGATTGATAGATGACTAGTGTTTTTTAGAGTTGGCCTAGGAACCCATCCTAGTGGATTCACAACCTTAGCTTGAGGGTGGACTATTGTAGGGAGAGAATGTGAAACATAGCCCAAGGTTGGGAAGAATGTCTAAGGTATGTGTTGAGAACACACTTATACTGAGAGGGGGCATGAATTAGTATAAGACAATATTTTTACATTTTTCGAACATCCATTAACCATAAGAAAACAATCACATCTGAGATCTATTAATTATAGAGCACGATTTATGTGGAAACCCTTCCAGGAGAAAACCAAAAAAATTATCTTTATAATTCTTTGTAGAAACCGATCTATTGTTACAAATATTTGTAGGTACCAACCTATTAGAGACACCCATCCCCACTAGTACAAATTCTGGTAGGCACTGACCTACTTTTATATCTCTTCTTAGACACCAATATAGTGGAGACACCAATCACCATCACTAAGAACCAACTTATAAAGAGACACCAATATCTTATAGATATTCATAGACACCAATATACTAGAAACATCAATCCCCACCACTAAGAACCAACTTATAAAGAGACAACAATATA
Organism: Picea glauca; assembly: GCA_000966675.3. Classification (NCBI taxonomy): domain Eukaryota; kingdom Viridiplantae; phylum Streptophyta; class Pinopsida; order Pinales; family Pinaceae; genus Picea; species Picea glauca. The sequence continues at coordinate 862,193 of JZKD02S0469582.1, forward strand.
TTATAGATATTTGTGTACACCAATCTATTGGAGTCACCAATTCCCACCACTAAGCACCAACTTAGCAAGAGACACCAATCTCTGAAGTTCATGTTGGGCCCTTCATTTTATAGGACAATGAATTTCACACAAGTATCATAGTTTTGAAGAAAAGCGTAGCAGGGTAGCAGAAGGATAGAAGCAGTGGAAAGTAGCTTCAATGAGCATAAAACTAATTACAAGTGAATCAACAGTAGAAATAGTTCATGTAGAAACTATAACAACAAGTGGAAATATATAGAAGCCTCGAGTGCATGCAAAGTGGAAGAAGGATCAAGAAAATATAATAGAAGACTCAATAATTTAAGACGCACTTGAGAAAAAGTCATACATATGGGAATATGTAATGGGAAAGGGTTTCCTAATTGATGAGTTGATGGGTTGCTTAGCTGTTATGTCGATGAGTTAATTCTAATATCTTGTGCTATTATCGAGATCTTTTAGAATATTGTTGCTACATTCCTTGACATTCTTATTTTTTCATTAGGCTATCTCCATTACTGTCATCAAGTTTTCTACGATAAGATATTGTAATGAACTACGGGGAATTAATTGTGGTTGCATAGAAGTATAAGAGTTCATAGTGGGTATTTGATTTTTGACTTTGTTTTTTCAATCATGAAGTGGAATAGATACTCTATGTATAATGGGTTGTGAGATGATAATAACATGATGGATTATTCGATCGCCGAAATTTTTCATTATGTGTATGGATATTTGATCTCTATGATGCACAATATTTCCTACTCTATGTAATTGGTGTTTGTGATATTGTTTACAATATCTTGTGATGTATGCACTTATCTTTATGTCGCTCAACATGGATTATAGAATGCACATACATGATTAAAATTCTAATGATATAATATTTTTGCATTCGAGTATGAATTTGCCTTTGTATTGCAATAGGTCTATTGTTTTGTCCTTTCTGACTCACTTTATCACACACAAGCCTCGGTTGTGTTTTAGGTGATACCTCCTTCCCTTGTGGAAGGTTTAATATGTGAACGCTACTATACTACAATGATATTTTTTTTGGTAACCTCTAAGAACCCTCGTCTCCAATTGTGTGCCAACAAATGGTTTTGTTTCCATGACCTAAAGATTTATATTCAATTTTAGAGGATGTTGCAACATATATTTAAGTATGACATTGAGAATTGGTGGGAAAGAAGGTGTCACAAATTTATTTTGCAAAAAGTTGAGGTATGACACAAAAGTGTGAGGGTTGTGAAGAGAGTTTTCTTTTACTCAGAACCAACAAGAAACCAGTATGAGATCCTCTAGATTTAATTTTTGGAAGAGGTATTTCAGTTTCTCAACCAATTACAAGAAGCAAAAGAATTCAAAGATTGAGTCAAGAAAACCTATAATTGGATTGTTGGGTGTTTAACATCCCTTCACCAAATAGATCATCCAATTTCTAGGGTTGTGTATTTCTGGGTAAACATCACCTTGGAAGGATATATAATTGAATTTTCCACTACAAGTCACCAGTGTTTTTCAAAAGAAGAATCCATATTCAAAGAAGGAGCCTGAGGAATATTGTTGTGGGAAATCCCCCTTTCGATTAAAATTTTACTTGCAGAAGAGGGGGTGTTACATGTTCTAGTGGATATGGAAGCGTAAACACCTATAGATGGGGGAGTGGTTTGACAAAGGGTCATGAACTAATAAAGAAGGAGTTTCAAGAGATGGGGGATGACAAGAGAAAATTGAAAGAAATGAACGAGCTCTGAGGAGGGTTTCCACTATTAAAAATAGGTGGAAGACTAAGATGAGAAAGGTTATGAAGATATGTGACCCATCAAAAAATGATATGGACTATGATGGTAGTCAAAAAAAAAGAAATTATAAAGATTGCGAGAGTTGCAGAGATGTGGAAGGTTGGTCAACTGATCATTGAAGGAAATATTTGGTGAGAGTAATGATGGTTTTGTAGGAAGTAGACAAAAGGTGGGAAACATAGGGGGATCAAATGAAGTAGGGAGAATAGGTTTAACATATGGAGCAGGTGGCTCATCTGAGACCTCTGTTGGATTTATGAGAGAATCAAATCTCATAACTCCAAAATTTATAGGACTTCAATACAAAGTATAAGGAATATTACAATATCACGTGACCCTATAAATTAAAGATGCTTTTTCTATCAGTAAAGGATAGAGCCTCAAGTTGCTTACTCCCCCAATGTTGTCTACAAATTTTTTAATATCTCCAATTAATATTTATGTAAATTTTGTTGTGTCGAACCCTTCTAGTCTAGTAAGTCAAAGAAATAGTAGTAATAACACTGAATCGATTTTCAGGACACCTTCATAGGTCATGATTTAAAATGGTATATGAAATTCATTGAATCAGGAAATCCTCAAAGAAAATATTTAACTCTTGCTCCATTCAAACAAATTTTCATAGAATAATTTAATTTATCCCAGTCAAAACAACAAGTTATCTATGAGTTGTGGGAGATCAAACAAAGAGATGGTCAATCTTCATAGGAGTACAACCAAATATTTAAGGATGCAATACGAAAATTGGAAAACCCAATCCATGAATACCACCAACTAGAATAGTTTATACATGGATTGTTATCATTGAATCGGATATGATTAATCTAGCAATAGATAACTACATTAGGGGAAGCCTTAGAACAAGCGATGAAAATTAAAGTAATGGTTGGCTACCCAAAAATATTGATGATTATGAGAATGACTAAATACACTCATATTGTGCAGCTATAAGGATACATTTTGGCATTAACCAACAATATTTAAGAGTTGACCCACCCTACAGGAGGTTAACCACAAGTATGGTGTATTGACTGCTACATTGAGGGTCATACAATGAAAGCATGTTATAGACTAAGGGGCGTAGGACCATATAAACACTTGATGGCACCTCCCCGAGTAGGACCATCAAGAGAGGTCATACAAGTTTCTTCTACAACACCATTTCATGGCCCTGTGCAGTACCACACTTTCCCAAATCATCAAGGAGGACAGAATGGGGAATATTATGAAATTTGTCAAAGCCATGGTCACTCCCCTCGACATTGTTCAATCCTTAAAACGTATTCACCTATTCCAAATATGGTATGCTATGAATTCAGTGGGTCGCCCACTCACACCACCAACTAATGTCCTGCCCTGGATTCTCTTGTGGATAGGTTGGAAAAATATGCATTTAGGTTTGATGAAGTCCCTCCAGTTTTTGGAGGAAGTATAGAGGTGAAGGAGGTTTTCATAGGTGGATGAACTAGAAGAAGAGGGCCAAATCTATGTTACAATTGTGATGAACAAGGGCATCTCGCAAGAGATTGTCCTCTTCCAAAATAACCATGGTGTTCCCACTATATAAACAACACCCGTGCCACCGAGGATTTCCTTGAGTTGATAATGAATTTGGAAGATCACACAAGAAAGTAAGGAACCAATCAAATTAATTATGATCCCTAACCTATCACTGAAGTAAAGGAACCCAATATTAATATTATTACTCAATGTGGGACAAGGACTCATATTGATCTTCACAATACAAATCAAAGTAAGATTTTGAAAGTAGTACAAGTGGATTCTAGGTATGTTCCCCTAAGGAAAAAGGTGTTCTTTCATAATTCCATAAAAAAAATTCGATGGATGTCTAATCCTTCCATATCAATAATTGTAGAGCCAAGTGTTGAATTCCAACCAGGAGTCACAAAAAACCTGTTACTTCTGAAGAACCTACCAATGATGTCACAAAAGATCATTGAACTGTGGTTCCAAATTTCTTATGATATTTTGGATGATGAACAACTCATTAAAAAGTTACGAAATGTGCTCAGGGGAACTTTGGAGGCTGAAGGGAATCTAGAGGAGCCTATTTTTGCCAATCTTCCATAGAGACATACAGGTAGAATACAGAGCAGGAAGTTGAGATGTGGAAGCGAATTTAGACTAAATGCCCATATCAAAAACTAATATATTTGAGATGTTATGAAAGAATTGCGATCTAACGTTAGCATACTACCAAAGAAAACTTGGGAAGCAATGGGTAAGCCCAAGATTGTTTATTCACCTATTCAATTACGCATGGCCAATCGGTACTATATATATCTTGTTGGGAGGCTACAAAACATATAAGTGAATTAGATGGTGTTAAAACATTAAACAAATTCAAGGTCATCGAAATAATGGGAGAGAAGGATCCATATCGATATTTATTGGGTATCGACTAGGCACATGAAATTTACGTTGTTATAGATCTCAAGAAGGAAATCACGACCTTTGAAGTGGGTAGTATGAAAGTAACCAAACCTCTAAACCCTTACCAAGGCCCTCGATACATGATCCAGTTAATGAGAACATGGAACTTGATGTCTTGACTCAACTTTACACTTTGACTATAGGGAACTGGGAAGATTAAATTAAAACTACTTTGGATGGATTAGAAAGTTGGAGAAGTATTCAATCTAGAGGTGAAGATTCTAAGATCACTTTTGATAGCTAGAAATAGGGTAGATATGAGAAATTATCAAGGCATTGCATGAATATCAAATATTTGAGGTGGATTGGATCAAATATTAGAGAACACCTTGTTTACAATGGCACTTCAGATCTAGGCAATGTTCTCATTGACCTGGAGGATAAGGTTGTGCCAGAGAAAATAATTTCCATACTTTATATTTCATTAAAGTCATCTCCATATATATGGTGGGCCACTCATAAAGGTACTTTGTCTTCTTGGGATGAAGCAAAGTGTGCCATCGAATATCACTTTATTCCCCCATCACACAGTGCTAAAACAAATAACGATCATAAGACAAAAATTTATACATAATATTTGGAGGCATACGATGGTTCCTTTGATTCAAAGGAGCATGGTGTGCATTGTATTCAGGTATGAGAAGCTATGAAACTACCTTCTCCATTTTGGCTGCATCAGTTTATTGACTCATTAGGATAAGTTCAAATTGCTTGGTATGTGCATAAAGAGGCTCGATGTCAAATCGCTTGTTGGGAAGTACTTCAAGCCCATTTCTACGAAGACTTGTCATTATTGGGTAAGTCGCCTCAAATCACCTTAGCTTCGTAACATACTAAGAAAATGTTATTTACGGATGAATTTAAACCTATACATATTCACATAGTTTGTACTTAACATGAATACCTACTTAATCATATCCTTTACCAAAACCTTGCATGAATACCTACTTCATCATATCCTTTACCAAAACCTTGCATGAATACCTTTGAATTGTAGTAAAATTGAGGAAGACCCAAGAGATCCTGAACGTCTAAATAATCTTAGGAATTTGGGATTTAAAGAATCAAAAGGTCGTAGAGTTGTTCATGAAACTAACTTGAATGATGTTAACAATTCTTATTCTAAACCCCTAAAGTTACGAAAGATAAACATAGGGAGTGAGGACCACCCTAAGCTAACTTCCACTAGGGATTATTGGGATGAACAAATCGTGACAAAGATACAAGATTCGTTGCGTGAATATGAGGACCTATTCCCTAAAATATTTTTAGAACCAAAATGGATTAAGGGAAATTTAGGGGATATGAAGATAAATTTAAAACCTAACTTGTGACCTGTTAAATAAAAACCCTACCATATGAACCCCAAATTCAAATAGAAAGTGAAGAAGGAGATTCATAAGATGCTAGAAGTTAGGATGATTTTCCGTGTCGATAAGGTTGAATGGATTAGTCATATCATCATATAAATAAAGAAGGGTACACGGGATATATGAGTCTATGTGAACTACAGAACCTTGAGCATTGCCTAGGTACATGACCCCTTTTGTACCCCATTTAGTGATGAGGTATTGGATCAAGTAGTAGGAAAAAAGGTGTATTCCTTTACAAATGGTTTTTATGGATACCTACAGGTTCAAATCACCGTAGAAGACAAGAAAAAGACTACCTTCACTACCAAGTTGGGATAACTTTCCTATAATGTTATTCCTTTTGGGCTTGAGAATTCCCTGGTAGCATTGTCTTAGATAGTGATTGCAGTATTATGTGACTTCATTCATAAGTTTCTTGAGTTATATCTATAGAGACTAGACTATGTATAGTTTACTCACGGAGCACATCGGACTATTATGGTTGATGTTCAACCAGTACATAAAACTACAAATTTCCCTTAATATAAGAAAATGTGTTTTTTGTATACCCTAGGTGAATCTTCTCGGACATATAGTTTGCAGGTAATGAGTGCTAGTCAATCTTGCAAAATTTGCAGTACTTCTTAATATGCCTCCTCCTATCTTTGTCAAACAATTGTGAACTACCTTGGTCCATATTGGATACTATCATAGGTTTATTATGGGCTACACATGTATAAAAACACCTTTGGAGAAGTTGTTGAAGAAGTCAAAAGAATTTCGTTGGACTCAAGACTGTGATAAAGTGTTCGATATGCTAAAATAAAAGTTGAGTATGTCACCTATTTTAACTTATCCTAACTAGAAAACTGAGTTTCATTTGCACATTGATGCCTCTGTGACTGCATTATGCACTATTCTGGCACAAACAGGGGAAGGAAATATCGATCATCCTATATACTTTTCGAACATAAATATTTCCCAAGAGGAGCACAACTACACCAAAACTGAAAGGGAAGGTTTGGAAATGGTTTATGATTTACAAAATTTTAGATATTATTTGTGAGGGATTCATTTTATGTTTTTTACTAGTCACTCTACTTTGAAGTATCTAATTAACAAACTTGTGTTAGATGATCAAATTTTCATATGGTTTTTATTATTTGAGTATTTTTCATTTGAGTTCATTATCAAGCCTGGTAAAATAAATGTGAGGCAAGATCATTTGTCTAGACTAGAGTCGGGAGAAACTGGCGAAGTTGTAGATGATCAACTCCCTAATGCAAATATTTTTTGTATTGAGGATATTCTTGATTATCTGTCAAACATTTCATTATTCATAACCACTGGGACTATGCTAGAGGGCTATTCTACAACTTAGAAAAGGAACCTAGTGGTGCGTGCCGCAAACTATCAACCAATTGCAGGCCAATTGTACAAATTAGGATTGGACAACTTCTTGAGGCGTTGTGTACTAGACTATGAAAGAGTTGATATCCGATGGGAATGTCACAGTGGAGTTGAGAGAGGACAAGTTGGTGCCATGGAAACTTCCTTTGAGGTATTACAAGTAGGATTATGGTGGCCGACAATGTTTAAAGATGATAAGGAATATGATGAAGTCTATGATGTATTTCAATGTGTGGGAAAGTCATATCGGCATGATGAGTTACCTTTATAGCTTGTCTGATCACTACAAGACTTTTAAAAATGGGTTGTCGATTTCATCTGTCTGATAAATCTCCCTACCAAACATTGAAAGAATAGATACATAATTAACACAACTAACTACCTAACTTGATGGAATGAAGTAGAATATTTTTTATATTTCTCTATAGCCACAAAAACATGGTTTATTTTTCAGAATATCATTACCCGGTTTGGTTTTCCTCAGAGATTGACTAGTGATCAAGGAGCCCAATTTATCAGTGAGACTATCACAACCCTTACAAGATAATTTTTTATTCAACATCATAAGAAAAGTCCCTACCATACATAGGCTAATGACAAAGAGGAATAATTTAATAGAATCTTAGAGATAGGGTTGAATAAAGTCTATTACACAAATTGGGATGACTGGGATGAGTAAGTTCTTATGGGCTTATAGGAATTACACGAAGTGACTACACATGTATACCCCATTTGAATCGATATATGGAAGAGAAACAATAGTGCCAACCAATTTTCTCACCCCAATTTTATTCATTTCTCAAGCTACTGAGGTGACGAATGATGAATCCTTTGTCACATAGATTAAGGAAGCGATGGAACTTAAGGAGGCTATATTCTTATCATATTTTCATAAAAATATGAAGAAATAATGACTGAAGGCTTGGCATGACCGATATATAAAGAATAAGTCATTTTCACAAGGTTACCTAATCCTATTATAATACATCACGTATCAAAAACATTTAGGAAGCTCCAAATGTATTGGATGGGACCATTTATAGTTGCAGAAATCCTTGATTCTGGGGGTTTCATATTAGCAAAACTTCATGGAATTATTCAACTACGATGGGTGAATGGTGCATGGTTAAATCCTTACATTTCTTCTTCATAAATAATGTTTCATTACGCTCTTGTCTGTGGGGGTGAGTTTCATAGGTAGGATTTCCAATTCTTTCTTTGTTTTTCGTTTCCATCCAAAAAATGGTGACGTGTCCAACTCTCATTGGTCCTATAAGTATAGTGTTCTTTTCCAAGTCATCCATCCTTAATATCACCTTTTTTTTGTGGAGTTATAACTCAAATATTTCTATATTCAGTGCTTCTCATGTTTTACTTTTGTGTCTTGTCTTTGTCATTTTCGGAGTTAAATATTGTTGGTAATTTCTCACCTGTTATTTTGTCATTACCAGTCAAAATGATTTGAAAATCATTGATTGTCACTAGTTTTCCAGTCAATTGTTGGTGTGGCCATTACTTCCCCCTTTTCTTCATGACCTCTTACCGGTTTTCCGTTCGTAGTCATAATTACCCAAATCTCCCTTGGATTTTGCCACATTCAGGGTTCATTTCTGATGTTAAGGTTTCGTTATTTCTACATTTTCTCTCTTAATGCATGTAAATAATGTCAATTCCTACATGTTTCTTATATACTCCCCATTTCCTAATGACCCAACGATTATTGTGTTTTCATCCAGTTACTTCCATATTTCAGCCTGGAGCCCCTTGAGAAACTTGTGAGCCCACATCCATGACTATCCACCTGTGTTATTTGTTTACCAAATAATTCCTGTTACAATGGTTCATATAGTTGGTTAGAGTGTCCTCTACGTAACCACTATTCCAACAGAGTTTATTTATTTGTGGGTCTTCGTTCAAGGAGATCAACATGGGAAGGTTGAACAAACGTATTTGGTCAACCTTGATTTTATCGATACTGTAGAATATCCACACATGGACATACACTCATTTATGGATTTTGTCACACTGCCACATGGAGAATTCCAATGGTAGTGGAAACCTGATTTCATACCGCTGTAGGATTCCATGTTGATGCATCATCCTACTAGTCTTTGGCACTACTGGCGAAGTTTCCTAGTGCATGAATTTCTTCATTATCCAAGTGCACACTGGTGCCTTATGGATATTAAAGGCCTACACAATCCATGTGGAGGATATACATAAGATCACGAGCCTACATATGCAAGTTCCTATTCTATGGCTCAGGGAAACACAGTCGGAATAAGGGGGAGATTAATATTTATGAGATATATGGAACCAAAAAAGGGGGTCCCGGAGATTAATTTTCACTGGTAAAGGATGCACAATTATGCATGCCATTCTACCTTATTTCCAGGAAAGTAATGCAGAATTATAGTAGAAACAAGTGTACCCTTGATATTATCATTGTAGCAGAGTTCAATAAGAATGGAACACACTTAAATTGGTGTCAATATATCCTCACTAAAATGCTATAGGCATGTGTAGATGTGCATGAAAAAACGAGGTACCTCATCTATGAATATCTATTGGTATAAGTTTTTATGTGGAAATGGAAGATGCTAGAGGGTCACTACATATCCCATTCTATAAACAACCATTTTTCCAAAAATTTTGACCCTTTGAGTAGTCACCCTTCTACCAACAAATTGACTGCTCACACTGCAATATTACTACAATAGTATAATGAACTCATCTCTGTAAAACAACGACCCTGAATTCCACAGTCATTACTCAATCAAAACACCCACAAAATATGGTTCAGAATGAACCATGACTATACTTTTGTTCAACCCCTTGAGGATGATCTAGCCCCCTTCCATGTGAAATCTCTCACATTTTACCTCAATGAACCTTTTTTTAGCAAATAAGTCATTGCATGGCCAAGTGTTATTGTCGAACAAAAGAGGTTGGGAATATCCTACATGATTCCTTCTCTTGGACAACAGTCAGATGTAGAACAGACTTCGGACATAAGGATTTTTTTAGTGAAAAGGGACTAGTCACCTTCCAACTCAGAAGAAGGTGTAGATTAAGGAGAAGAAGAATCACTACCATGACAGTCTATCCCAATACTTTTTTCTTCCATTCCGGATGATGCAATGATCTTGGGTAAGAAACTCTGTGAGCTCAAGGATTCTTTGTTTCCTTTAAAGAAGAAAGGTAATGGTTCACCCTCTAAACCTGTGACCAATCCCATCATCACCAAGGTCACTCCTTTGTGTTTATTTCCATGGCTGACCCACACCATTTCCACCGCACCTCACTCCACTACCCCCATTCCCGCTAATGTCCCAATTATACACATCAGTGATGATCCCCCAAACCCATCCAAATACACTACCATCACTGAATAATTCATTACTCCACAACCTAGTCTGTCCTCCATTACCCCACTCACCACTCCACCATCCCATGTCCAAACCAACCTTGATACTGTGGGGATTGCAATTAGTGACCCCTTTTCCACTTCAACATGAAGTTTTCGTCGGAATTTTCCCATTTTCTGCAAGTGTCAAAAGTCCAAATTCCACCTAACCTTACCTAGTTTAACATGGTTTTACCACCGACTACCAACCCCCTTGATGAAACTGTTGTCCCTAAGGTTCCATTACCCTCCACTTCTTTCCAATACCTGCAGGTTCAAATCCCCATGGAAATACATCCCCAAGCGTCCATCCATACTGGGCCAGAGACATATATTCTAATGGACCAATATCTTCCACCTCAAGATCCCTTGGATGGCTAGAATGATTCTCAATTATATCATAGCATGCATTTGTTCAAGGAAATAATTGTGCCAATGTTGTAGGACCCCCAATAGTGCCAGGAAATTTTATAACTATGCCTTTATTTCAATGATGTGGTGACATAACTTCGTCTTCAAATTCAAGATCAAATTGTTCACAACATTTTCACTATTTCCCCATGTCATGATGGTGTTGGTACCCCCATAATATCATAACGTTCAATGGAAACCATACAACCACTTGCTTCAATATTTTCCTTGGATCCCTTTATTTTCAAGACAAAGATTTCCTCATGGGATACACCTAAGATATTGCACCTAGTATGTTCCTCTGCAAACCAATTGGAACAACAGATTACTACAGGTATTCAATTTAATGATGATATCACAAAACAAGAACAACAATTTAGAGAGATCGTCACTGAAACTACCTCTATCACGGAATTTGAGCATGAATTATGTGTGCAGGACAAATAGATATTTATGGTCATAGAAAACATATTTTCTCAAGTCTATCCTTGTTTTTGAGAGTTCCTTTCTTATCTTCTCAAATATATCACTCCTGTTGTGCCAAAAAAAAGAGTTTATCTCATTGCTATCACATGGTCACAATTGGATGCAAAGACTGATACCCCGCAACAAGATTTAGATGAATTGAAATTGAAGGAAGAGGAGAAACCCGAATAAATTCTCCAAAAGATTACACATGTAGTCAAGGGTGGAAACATTGTCAAGTCCTCTATTCATGCTTGGTCCAAGGAATGTAACCATCTTTTTGACATGGTCAATGTTTGGGTTGGCTTGATAGAATGTCATAGAAATCTTATTGAATACTTCACACTCAATTGAAAAAAATGAATGTAGAAGCTCAAGAAATCATTGATCTAGTCAAGCATGTTTCTAAGTTTGTAGAAATCCAGATTGAGGATGAAAGGCTCAATGCCTTGGATGAATATACTCATGCCTCCAAGAAAGAGCTCTGCAATTTCTACCTACCGTTAAGGTCGAATACATCCATATACAAAATATTGATAACATTTCCAAAAATGAATGAATGACTATGTTGGCTACTAAGTTGGAGGAACCCCGTGTTCCTATTGTGCAAGAGTTTTTTGCGGGAGCCACAATCTTATCAAGAAAATGGCAGGATCGTGTGGACAACTATGACAATTTTCGTGAGAAGGCCCTTACCATTGTACCGAATTTGGGATCTTTGTTTTAAGGAGACCATAGAAAAATACTGGAAGGTTGACTCGGGACAATTTAAAGATTGTGTTCAGGGCCTATTGGGCCCTTCATTTTGGAGGATGTTTAGTTTTGCAGAAGTATCATAGTTTTTCAGAAAAGTGTAGCAGGGAATAAGAACGATAGAAGTGGCGGAAATTAGCTATGATGAGAAGAAATAAAACTATAATCAGTCCTATAGAAGAAACAATTCATGTGTCAGCCAGACCAACAAGTGGAAAGATCTATAAGCCTCAAGCACATGCAGAGTGGAGGCATAATAAATAAAAGATAAGTTTGGACTCAAGAAGTCAAGAACAACCTAAGTAAAATCCATAAATATGGGAATATGTAATGGAAAATGGTATCTTAATTTTCGATTTGATGGGTTACTTAGTTGTTAAGTCGATGCATTAATTCTAATATATTTTTCTATTATCAGTATCTTTAAGATTATTGTTTCTAGATTCCTTGTCATTCTTGTTTTTTGATCATGATATATCCATCACTGTCATCGAGTCTGCTGCAATAATATATTGTAATCAACTATGGCGAATCAAATTTTCTTGCGCAAAAGTCTAAGTGTTCATAGTGGGTATCTAATTGTTGTTCCTGTTGTATAAATCATGAAGTGGAATAGATACTCTATGTATGTTGGGTTGTGATATGATAATAACATGATGGATTATTCGAGCACCAAAATTTTTCATTATGTGTATGGATATTTGATCTCTATGATGTGCAATATTTCCTACTATATGGAATTGGTAGTTGCAATATTGTTTACAAACTCATGTGATGTATGCACTTATGTTTATGCCACTCAACATGGAATATCGAATGCACATAGAATCTTAGAATTATAATGGTATAATATTTTTTCATTCAAGTATGAATCTATATTGTATTGCATTAGGTCTGGTGATGTGTCCTTGCTGACTCATTTTATCACACACAAGTCTTGGCTATGCTTCAAGTGAGACCTACTTCCCTTACAGAAGGTTGAATATGCCAACGTTATTAAACTACAATGATATATTTGTTGGTAACCTCTAAGAACCCTAGTCTCCAATTTTTCACCAACAATGAAACAACATTCACCATGTATACTTGCTATTTATTCCTTTACCAAGTCTTCTCGATGCTTATTCCATTTCCAAGTCTACTCACTATTTTTTCCTTCACCATGTATCCTAACTACTTCCTCCTTTACCAGTTCTAACCAAAATGTCAATTTCCAAATGGAAACTTTCCCAAGGTTTGTTGTTTTGGGACTGTTACCAAGAACAAACTTGTGCAACATGTCAGGTACCCAATTTTAAAAATAAGATTCTAAATTTTTTACCTAAGGTACTTCTATATGTCTCCTCTATTTTTTATTTATTTTCACAATCTTAAGATTCCTAGAAAATAAGTTATAATGAAAATTCCAAATCGACCTATTTGAAACTAATCTTAATACCATTATGACACGCTAACTTCTAAAGAGAATATTTCAAAAATTACAACGAACTAATATATCAAATTTGTACCTGAGGTATTTATGTATGTCTCCTAGGTTCTGTAAAAATTTCACTATTTGAAGTGTCCCATAAAATATGTTATAGTGAAAATTTCGAACTGACCTATTTGAAATTGATTTTAGGAATATTTAAAAACCATAACCTCCACATAACATATCTCAAAAAGTACATTGAAACAACATATTAAATTTTCACCTAAGGTACTTCTGCATGCCTCCTCTATGATATAAAAATTTCATAGTTTGAAGAGTCCCAGAAAAGAGGATATAGTGAAAATTCCAAACTGACCTATTTGAAACTGATTTCAGGAGCATTCAAGAACCCTAACTTCCAAAGATAATATCTATGAAAGTATAAAGAAACAACATACAAAAGTTTTAATGGAAGTACTTATTTATGTATCCTATGATTTGTAAATGTTTCACAATCTAAATGGTAACATAAATGAATTTATAGTGAAAATTCCAAACTAGCCCATTTCAATATGATTTTAGGATCATTAGGGAACCCCAACTTCCACAGAGTGTGGCTCCAAAATTATAGCGAGCCAAAATCTGGAATTTTTACCAAATGTACCCAGTGATATCGTCCATATCTACAAAATTTTGATTTCTAAAACATCCCAAAAGATAAGTTATAGAGAAATTGTCAATCTGACCTATTTGAAATTGATTTTGGGAGAGTTCAATAACCCTAAATTACACATGGAATATCCTTGAAATTATAGTGAACCAACATCTAAAATTTTACCACATGCACTTAGAGATATATCCTCTCTCAATTCAATACTTCAAGGACTGTAACACCCCATAAAATAAGTTATCAAAAAAATTCCAAGATGACATGAAACCAATTTAACAATTCTTTCCTTTTGGAATGATATTCAATATTTACACATCCATTTTTCAGACACACACTTTCTCTCAACACTTTTCTTTTTATACTTTTTCATACGCCTTCATGAAGGTACATGTCCATTAATTAAATGATTAATTCCAAATACTATGGGAAAATACGCCAAATTCCATGGGTAAATACCCCAAACCATGGGAAAATACCCCAAACCCATGGGATTGAAACCACCATTTTACCTTTTTACTTGTTTACATTCAACCCCTATTTAATATACTTAAAAAACTATATATATAAATCAATATTGGAAATGTTGTGTGTATTTTGATGTTGTAATATGACATTAATTATATCATTAATACTTTGACATCAATGAAAATAATTCAAACAATTTCTCCCTTTTTCATTTATGGAAATCCTACAATGAAACACATAGTACACGAAGAAGAGAAAGAATTCTCCCCCTGTGTGAAACTCTCCCCCTTTGACATCAATTGAAAAGTGATTCTCCCCCTGAGCATGTTCTTTTACTATCATCAACAATATCTGCCAAATATATATTTTGTTAGAGTAAAATATTCACCTCTTGAGTACCACAAGACAAATTCCAAGTTCTGTTTATATATTTGAATATTCTTTTCACTATTTGCACATGAGCTTATTTTGATGAAACTTGAAACCATGCTACCAATCCTACTATTTTCATAATGTTCGACCTTGATGATGACATAAATATTAGGTTGAAAATCATTGACCTATACAATGTTTTATTTTCGTCCCGATATTCATCATCTTTTCTCAATTTATAACTGGTGATCATGGGTGTGTTGAACAACACAAAATATCCCATTATGAATTTCTTCAATTTTGTATCAAGAAAAGTTAGTAAGTGAAAATCCATTCAATAAGAAATATTTGATTCAACAAGAAGGAATTGATTGGGTTCACTTATCAACAACTTAAAGTATTCCTTCCTGAGGGATGAATATGTAGCAACAATAGTTCTCAATGAAAATTATAGTCGACAAAAAACCCAATTGAAACTGAGTCACTGATTACTCAAATGAAACTTCAGTTGACTTTCATGTTGGGTTGATCCTCATTCGACCAATTATAAGGAAATAACTAGTAAGCATGAGGAAAATTGCACAACTGTATAGTCAATGATACAAAACAATATAAATTCCTCAAACATATGATCAAATGATTCCATGATTGTCCATCAATCCAACCACAATCTATCCTCGTAGTAATCACTGGTCAAAAATTGTGTCTTTCACATGTCTTCTACAAATATCTAAAATGATGATCAACATTCCTTCATTTTTTATGGTGAGCATGTTTATAAGGCATATTTTTTTGTTGGATGATCAAAGGAAGTATGGTCAGGGTCAGGCTCTCTTTTCTTTGTCTTCTTTGGAGCTTTGAAGGTTTCTTCTCTCTTTGATGGATTTTATTTCTCTATCCTCATTTCATACACTGTGAGGATCCCATGTAATTCAACCATTGTCATTTTATCAATATCCTTAATTTATTCGATGAAAGATGCATTGTAATCAAATATTAAGGATATTGACCTTAACACCTTTTGTAAAATCATTTCTTATTCTACTTTTTCACCAAATCATCTTATGGTGTCGACAATTGCATCAGCATGAAGGAGATAGGATACAAAATTTTCTTCATCTTTCATTTTAAAACTCTTTTTTTTCCTCTTATGAGTTTGGATATTTTCCTTCTTAAGTGTTTAATCACCTTAAAATGTATTTGAAATCTTGTCCCAAATTTATTTTTCCAATCCACAATGCATCACCTTGACAAACTCGGATTTTGATAGACCACATAAGTTGGCATTCATGGATTTTTCATTATTTTCACTAGGATTCTTTCTGAACACATTTGTTGGAGGAGTTATTGGGGATTTATAACCAATCACGACTAATTTCCAAATATCAAAAAAAATATCCAAACTACTGTTAAAAATAATTTTAGGAATCAACCTACTTGAGATAGGAATCCCCACTAGTATGAATATTGGTAGGAACCAACCTACTCTTAGAGATCTTCATAGACACCAATATACTAGAGACAACACTTTCCACTGCTAAGGACCAAATTAGAAAGAGACACCAATATCTTACATATATTTGTAGACACCAATATACTATAGACACAAACCCCCACTGCTAACCAAAAACTTAAAAAGAGACACCAATCTCTGACATATCTTTGTAGAAACCAATCTATTGGAGACACCAATCCCGACTGCTAGGAACAAACTTAGCAAGGGACACCAATATCTGAGTTGAACCAACCCTTACCAAGTCCCCTTGTTATTTCATCATTCACCTATTTGGCTCGTTTCTTCTACATTTACCATGTCTACCCACTGCTTCGACCTTCACTAGGTCTTCCCACTACTTCTTCCTTTACCAAGTCTTATAAAAAATTGAATTTCCAAATGGAAACTTTCCCAAACATTGTTGTTTTGGGCCTTGTCCCAAGAATGAAATTGTACAACATGCCACGTATCCAATTTTAGAAATAAAATTCTAAACATTTTTCTTGAGATACTTCTATATGTATCCTCTATTCTATGAAATTTTTATAGTTTGAAGAATCCGACAAAAGAGGTTATAGTGAAAATTCCAAACTAACTTGTTTGAAGCTAATCTTAGAATCATTCAATAACCCTAACTTCCATAGAGTATATCTCGTAATTAAAACTAATCAACATCTAAAAAAATTTCCTGAGGTACTTTTCTATGTATCCCCTGTTCTGTAAAAATTTCACAATATGGGGAGTCCAAGATACAAGATATAGTGAAAATTCGAAACTAACCTATTCAAAACTGATTTCAAAAGCATTCAAGAACTGTAACTTCCACATAACATATATTTGAAAGTATAGAAAATAAACATATGCAATTTTTACATGAGGTACTTATGTATGTCATCTCTATTATGTAAATATTTCATAGTCTAAAGAGTTCTATAAAATACATTATAGTGTAAATTACAAACTGACCTATTTGAAATTGATTTCAAGAGAATTCACGAGCCCTAAATTCCACAAATCATATCTCCAAAAGCATAGAGAACCAACATCAAAAGTTTTTATCACATGTATCCATAGCTCTCTCCTCCATCTCTGCAAAATTTCAATTTCTATAATGTACGATGAAGTAGGTTATCACAAAAATTCCAAGATGACATAAAATTGATTTTACAACTCTTCCCTTTTGGAATGATACTCAATCTTTGCACATCCATTTTTCACACACATACATTCTCTCAATACTTTCTCTTTTTATACTTTTTTGTAACCCTTCATTAAGGGACATGTCCATTAATTAAAGAATAAATTCCCAATACTATGGGAAAATACCCCAAATGGGAGTAATCACAACCATTAGATCAGTTAGAAACACTAATCCAAGAGAAGAGGAAGGATAACATAAGTTTTGGGACATTGGAGATAAGGAAGAGGAACAAATTCACAAAGTCATTAAATTTCGCTGGCCATTAGATCAAGGAGGGACTTCGGATGAATTCTAGATCATCCAATAGAGTTTAGTAGAAGGAAAGTGTAAGCCACAAATATCTTGGAGTCTCAGATTAAACGAACTACCATCAATTGTTGATATGGATTGAAAATATTGAAACTGTTAGATCATAATAAAGAAAAGGAAACAGTCAACTCTGGTGCTGACCACTTCAGTGAAAAGAAGCCAATAATAGGTAAGTTTACCCAAAGGTCAAAGCCCTGAAGTTACAAACTGTCGTCAACTATTAATGTGGAGTGAAATATTGGAACTGTCATATTAAAGTAAAGGAAATGAAATGGTCAACTCCGGTGCTGACCACTCTAGCAAAAAGAAGACAAGAACAGGTAATTTTACTCAAAGGATGAAGCCCAAAAGTCATGAAATCTCATCAACCCTTGATTTGGAGTGAACCAATGAATCACAGTAAATGAAAGGATATGGTCAACTTTGGCGCTTACCACTTCAACAAAAGAGGGTCTAAAACATATAACTTCACCCGAAGGCCCGAGCCCTGAATTCCTGAAGTGAGTGAGGGCCATCAGATCTGGGAAATTCATGGTAACTGTTGGATGAGGATAGGTAGGACCAATGGTGGTCAACTTTGGCACTGACAACATCGACAAAAATGGGTCTAAAACATGTAATTTCACCCAAAGGACAGAGCCCCAAAATCCCAAAGTGAATGAGGGTCATTCGATCAAGAATTATGGTGAAAACTAGACCATCCGATATATAATCCAAAGTGAAAATTCATATGACACTTCGGGAGACCCATGTTAGCAAGACCACGTCAGCAAGGAAACATGGTGCAATCATATGGTGACAAGTGTTAAGGTCCAACTGACATGTTAGGTATACGTAAGTCACAAATCTAGCTGATGTGTGTCAACCACTCAAATAGTGCCACATCAACAGTGAAATCAAAAATCTACATCACTCTAAGAGTATGTCCTTCGAGGATATCCAGTTTCTCCTACTAGAAACTACCCAAAGTGTCGAAGGGAGAATCTCTAAAGTGAATGAGAACTATCCATATGAATGTTCAATTAAAATGTGACCATTGATATTGATAAGTGATTAAGCACATGCTTTGGCTTAATGTCTAACCATCAACTATAGTTATATGGAATAGAGGTCCCAAAGTGTTTCTATGCAAAATTGAATACATAGAATAAGAATTTTATCTCAGTCAAGAAGGAACGATCATCCAAATAGGATCTAGACTTTGTCCTAATTTATCTTAAGTAATCCAATATTTCCAATACATTAAAAAAATAATAAAAAATATTAGATCTG
Organism: Picea glauca; assembly: GCA_000966675.3. Taxonomy (NCBI): domain Eukaryota; kingdom Viridiplantae; phylum Streptophyta; class Pinopsida; order Pinales; family Pinaceae; genus Picea; species Picea glauca. The sequence goes on from JZKD02S0469582.1 coordinate 881,465, forward strand.
GTCAATGTAAATTAACAATGAAATAAAGAGGCATTGGATCGAGTTAAAACAAAATCTATCCATATCATTGATCGATTTATGAAAATCCCTCTCACTAAATTTAAAATCTTTCACGATAATGTATGAATAATAATGGAGAACAAAAAATGTTATTATTGTTAAATTAAATGAAGAGGTGTGATGGTCCAAATAAAGGGACACAATGCTTCAACACTCACACTATTTGGAAAACTATTTAAGAAATAAAAAATGGTGAAGAAGCAGTGTCTCTATAGTCCATATCAGAAGATCAAAGAAGAAGATGATTCCAAAAATAGGAATTGATGATACTTATGCAGTGAGGGTGGAAGGGAGGAGAAATGAAGGACTCATATCCTTTACTAGATAAGGGAGTTGGTTCTTCCTAGGTTTGGTTCCCTAAAGTTAAGGGAGTTGGTGCTTCCTAGGGTTGGTTCCCTAAAGAAAAGGGAATTGGTGCTTCCTAGGGTTGGTGCCCTAAAAACAAGAGAGTTGGTGCTTCCTAGGGTTGGTTCCCTGAGGAAGGGGATTTATGTCTCCTAGAGTTGGTGCTCTAAAAAGGATTGGTTTCCTTCACAATTCTTTATAAAACCTTTTAATTCATGTTATTATATTTATATAATTGATTTTAAATACAAGTCCATTGTTGATCTATTGTGGTAATTAATAAAATATCAAATTAATTGCTAATTTTCGAGAAAGGGTAATATTGATTCACCCCCCCTCTAATTATTTCCAACAATTGGTATCAGAGCGAGTGCCTTCAACACAGTCTAACAACTGGAATGTAGATCTTGAACGAAATGGATGAACAAGAGGGAATGTCTTCCAACAAAGCACCATTGTTCAATGGAGGTGGCTATGCTCTATGGAAAATAAGAATGAAAAGATTATTGTTGTCTCTTGGTTTTGATGTCTGGAAATATGTTGTATATGGTTAAATTGCACCAGCCAATCCACCAATAGATATTGTAGGAAAGAAAATATGCATTGTCAAATCAAGAGCAATTAATTACATTCTAAGAGGATTGAAAAATTCTATATGTGTGAAGATTATGCATTGTAATTAAGCTAAGGAAATATGGGACAAATTGGAATTTATATTCAAAGTATATAGAAAATTCAAAGAAGAAAAACTACAAACCTATAGAACTCAGTTTGAAAAATTGAAAATTAAATAAGAAGAGAACATTGTTGAATACTTTCATAGGGTAGATGAAGTAGTTAATTCAATAAGAGCAGTAGGAGAAGAAATTACCGATAAGACTATTGTACAAAATATATTAAGGTCAACTTACTGATAAGACTATTGTACAAAATATATTAAGTTCATTACCTATGAGATATGATGGCAAGATTTATACAATTGAAGATAGGATAGAACTTGACAAACTCATAGTAGATGAGCTTCATGGAATTTTTACAGCATATGAGATGAGAATAGGGAACGAAAAACCATCAAAAAGAGAAACAATCTTTAAATCATCTAAAAAAAATATGAGGAAGGAGAAAAATTCCAATGACGAGTTATCAAATATATATGATGAAGTAACTCGCAACTTCATAAAGAAACTCAAGAAAGGGATTGGGAAATACAAAGGAAATATTCGTCTAATATGTTTCAACTATGGAAAAATTGGAGATTTTACCAATAAATGAGCCTATCCTAAGCAGGGGGAAAGTGATGATGAAAATACCTTCAAATATCATAATAAAAAAAAAACTAATGATTAAAATAAGTTCTATAAGAAAAAGAAAACATTATTTACCTAAGAAGACTGTAGCTCATTGGAAGAAAATCAAGAAGAGGGGCCAAAGATTCTATTTATGGGAATAAAAAATGAAGATGATAATCATTCAGAAGATGAAGAATAAATGAACTTCGAAGAAGAATTCCTTCATGTAATTGAATAACTAAGAAAAACTGAAAAACAAAATAAGTTACTAAGGGATTAAATTCTAGAGATTGAAGAAGTTACTAAATCAAGAGAGAAGGAAGTTTCTAAAACATCAGTGATTCAAAACAATTGATTATTAAGTTAAAAACTCAACTCCAAGAAACCACAAGAAAATAATAAATATTGAATAAAGAACTCAAAGAAAAACAAAAATGTGTAAGATATTGGAGGATGAAATAGTTCAACTAAAAGGGAAACTAGAAAAACAAGAAATTCATTCTAAATTTGAAAAATCTCAAAAAAACTTGAATAACATTCTTAGAATTCAGAGATAATCAAGTGATAAGATAGGACTAGGATATGATCCCTCTACATAACAAGAAAATGACAAAATCAACTATGCAAATGTTCTTAAGAAACCCATAAATAAAAAAGAAAATAAAACAAGAACAATACCATTTGAAACTATCCCAAATAAACATAAATATGCACCTTATACTAATGAAAAATATAACAAGAAGAATCGAATCATCAAATGGAATCCCTCTAACATAAATCAATATATATTCCTTGGTTATTGATATTCCTGCAAAAAAATTGGACATAAAGCAATACACTGTAAATCTTATAGAGAGTACAATCCATGAAATGTTTAAATATATGGAAATAATAATTATAATGAAAACAGAATAAACTATAAATCCTTCTCTCCCTTACAATTCTACAATGTTGAATGTTACAAATGAAACAACTATGGTCATAAATCTAGTGAATGTAGATTTCCCAAATATGATAAAAGGATAAATATTCTCAATAATAAAAAAGTATGGAAGAAAAACCAAATAGAGTGCAATGTATCCTTGTATGCGAGAAATCATGGATGTCAATGGTATATAGACAGTGGATTTTCCAAACACATGACTGGATATCAATGAAAACTTCTCAATTTAAACAAGAAAGTAAAATGAAAGGTAATTTTTAGAGATAATATGCCAGCCAAAATACTCGGAAAAGGAACTGTTACTTGAGGAAATAACAAAACCAAAGAAGAATATGTACTTATGGTAGAAAATATCAAACCTAATCCCCTAAGTGTAAGTCAGACATGTGATCATGGTCACATACTTACTTTTTATTCTCAGAAATGTAAGATCAGAAAAAATGACACTCGAAAGCTAGTAGAAGTTGCACCAAGAATATATAGCAATGTATACATCTTTAATATAGATGAAGGAGAAAAATGTTGTTTAAGCCAAGTATTTGAAAGTTTTCTATGGAGTATAATGTTGGGACATTTAATATTTGACAACCTAATCAAATCCAACAAGAAAGAGGCAATTAGGGATCTACCAAAAGTTATTAAACCTTCAGATTCTATTTGTAAACATCGTCAAATAGGAAAGAAAACAAGAGTTAGGTTAAAAAAAAAAGCGAATTTCACAACAAAACCATTAGAACTTATTCACATATATCTATGTGGAACTACCAGAACTAAAAGTACTTATGGTGAACAATTTTTCATGTTGATTGTTGATGATTACACAAGATTGACTTGGGTATACTTTCTAAAAGAAAAATTAAAAGCCTTTGAGAAGTTTAAAACATACAAATCCCTTGCAGAGAATGAAACATATATAAAAATTAATTTTCTAAGATCATACAATGGAGGACAATTCACCTCTAAAGATTTCATTCAATTCTGTGAAAATCATGGTATCAAAAGACAATTTTTAGCTCCCAGGAATACTCAACAGAATGGTGTGGTAGAAAAAAAAAACATAATAGTTCAAGAAGTTGCAAGAACCATGATAAATGAAGCCAATCTTCTAGACAAATTTTGGAGAGATGAAATCTACATAGTAGTTCACATACTTAATCGATCTTAGTTGAGACCCAACCATGACAAAACCCCTTATTAACTATGGTTCGACAAGCCAACATCTGTAAAATACTTTAGAATTTTTAAAATTAAATGTTACATTAAGAATGATGAAGATAATTTGGGAAATTTTGATCCAAGATCTAATGAAGGAATATTTTTAGGGTATTCATCAAATAAAAAATCATACAAATTTCATTTACAAGTCAATTGATGCCAATTATTTACATGTTAATTCAACTAATGTTATTTACAAGTCAATTGATGCCAATTATTATGGAAATAAGGATGACGAGAATGATATCTTGGAGAAAGTCGAGTGTCCCACGGAGGAGGAGATGCATGCCAAAGCATTGAGGGAGTGGAAAAGGATCGAGTTTATCTATAGGGAGGCTAGCTTAACGATCAATAGTTGTGAGGTTGTTTCCATTAGGTGAGTCCTATTTGAGAAATATGAGGATGTGGTGGAATAATTGGGAGAGCGGGACAAGGGAAACCAATAACAAAGAGAGAGAGAGTTTGTTTCCTATGTTACCCTTCTCGATGAGAAATAAATCTAGTGCATGGTTGTGGAGAATAAGAAACATTATGATATTCTTACTAAGTACATAAGTGAGGATCTCATGGAGGAGTAAGCCGAGGCCAATGAAATGATTAATATTTAATGATAAGGCATGATGAAAAATGTTATGGATCACTGGTTATTTTTCTAAATGTTCTTCTTAACTTCTATTAAATATATAATATGGATTTAGGTCATTATTGAGGCTAAGATAGTGTTACAATTAAGACATCCACTAGGGTCGTTTCTTGTAACGACCCCCTCGTTATGACGACCCAACTCTCGTAACTAGTGCAATTTTTTTTTTGTGTGTGCGTTTAAAAAGAGTGTGCGCACATGTATAAGGGAAAAAATCAACGCATTCGACTCTGCATCACCACCCGACGACCGACAGAAGCAATCACGATGAACCAAACTGGAAGGCTTAAGGCACACAACAAGTGACTGCAAGCAATAAACGATCATAGACATAAGGTGAACAATAAATAACCGCAAGCATAAACGACATACTGGGTTATGCACGGTACAAACACAAGGGAAGAATCCATAGTAGTGGATTTTACTATTCCTGCACAAGAAAGTAGGGCGTTTAATCTTAGTTCTCTACTCCGGGGAGAGAGAAGGTTAGATAGGCTCCTGGCCATCTACTCAGGCAGAAACTAGTAATCTCCATCAAGTGTGTCGCAAGAGAGGTAACCCTACCTTTAAAGGGCCCGAGACTCTTGATACAGCACCAGATTCCTTACCCAGAAGAAAATAATCACACACTAAATTTAATTAACCCCGTAGTAATAATATGGCTCTAAATAAATCCATCATCAACAATATTTAATGGCTCATTAAACCACTCATTCTATCTACCTGGTGCAAGTGTTGTCAATCCAATCATAATTGATAAGTCTATAATGCAAGAAAGTATTGGGATCCATCAATAATTTACACATAAATTCCTTATGCGCACAAGTCTAAGGTATAAATCGAAGACATTCAGGGCTACCTAGTCTAGCATGTGAAATATTTATACCTATTTTAATCCTAAAACTTCCCCAACTAGCCGACAACCATTAAACTATTAAACGAGAAGCAACCATTAAATAATCAAGAAGTAATTAACCCGCCTTTATCACAAGCGAGTCAATCCATGCATTAAAATATTTTAAGGCATAATCATTAAAGCAATAACACTAATTAAGCATTAAAATTTAAAAGCATTATACTACAAGTATTAAAGGTTTTTAAGGAATTAATATATATAGAATCAAAAGGGTTAAGCGTTAATCTATGATTCCTGAGAAGGTTGTAAGCATGAACTTATAAAGCCTCAATGCCTTTGCGCATTACACTACCAATTTAATTCATCACAACAAATGAATTTTCAGTAACATATCTAATGAAATAACATCTTGTCATTTTATGTTCCCATATCATCGCAAATAAATAACATTTCAATTTACGTGTTAACAATTCCATTACATCACAATACCATATATTAACACTCATTGCTTTACATTAACCTCAATTAAAACATTGACTAAAATAAGAAGCTTGCTATGGTTAAACACTAACTAAATAAGTAATTGGTGATAATGGATTGTTACCTAAAATAAGGTAGATTGCCTTTATGGAAAGGATGTAGATTGTTGTGTTTAGATAATAACCCAACGAAGTACCATGCTGTAGGAAATGTCATCTAAATAAGTATATTCCTTGATTACAAATAAGCAGAATGTTGTTATTAAAGCTTAACGATAATGAAGTAGTTTGTTGTGTGAAAGGTTAACTAAATAAAGTAAATGTTGTTGCTACTATTGCTAATATTAGAAAGCCTCATTCTGACAACAATTCTGAGTTTATCCGCATCTCCATCCCCTGGCCATTTATATTTAAGGAAGCATTTAACTCAGATAAAGTAGCGGCTACCATTCAGTAATTCAAGAACTATAACATGGTATTTAATAATGAGACAAAATCTAACAAAATCCTATCAGATATGGTACTACTGACAATACTGAATATGACATAGCAGGAAAAAAATCGTGGAGACCTTATTGACTCGCTACAAACCCGCAAGTGTCTAACTCACCTCGGGGTACGAAGGTGACAGCTGTCTACAAGAATTAATGAACCAACGAGAGGGGTGAAGGCCATAAGCAGGTGAGATTCATTGTCTATTTATCGGTGACCATTTCAAAGTGAGCATACCCATGAAGAGAAACGTGGGCCAGTAATAAACGTAGGGGTAAGACGTGGCTGTAAAACGCAGGCTGGAAAAAGAGAAAAAAAAGCAAACCACCGCCCAGAAATTCGAGGAAGGGACGTCTGCGGATGGCGCACACGATTTCAATACCCGAAATACCTCTGGACACTTACCCAGTATGCAATTTCATTTAATTGAATCCGCCATTCCAGCCACATAAAAATAGTTATTGAATTCAACAAGAAATGACAGGAAAGGAGATTAACGGTGGACGCCAAGTCGAATCTGGGGGAAAATATTCCTGCTTTCTGATTTTCATATGTCCATGAATTGAATCCTGTTCTCCTTGGTTATTTGAACTTCCTTTATCTTAAATGCTAGGTTTTAAAAAAATATTTTTTTTATCAAAATCGCTTAAGACTTACACTTTGTATAATAACACATCATTAACGTGAAACAACACATACCACAATGGAAATTAATCTCTACTAAAGACTTACACTTTGTATGATAAAACATCATTAAGGTGAAGCAAAACATACCACAATGAAAATAAATCTCGAGAAAATGGCTTATAACATGTAATCTGGGGGCAAATTATCCTGCTTTCTGATTTTCGGATTGCCATGAATCGAATCTCGTTCTCCTTGGTTATTCTTTCCTTATACACTGGCAGACACCAATACAGTAATCTGTAACATGGCACTGCAGTGAACTAATACCTTCGAATTAAAAACTGCGGTTATCGTGTACATCCAACCCTTATTATTATTATTAAGTGTGATTCGCAAGTCTTTCGAATCAACATCACTGTAGTCACGAGTTTCCCTTGTATTAACTCACTATTAAAGCGACAATATTAATGGATGGACATTTCATCAAGGACAGGATGCAAGTTTTATTCTCTGAATCCCTCCGGAAGGAGTTTAGAATTTACCCAAAACAATTAGTCTCTTCTTGGCCTCAGATTAAATTGTACAATGTTTCCATCCCCGCAATAACAAATCTCCCAATGGAATAGTCGCTTGCAACTACTGAATCAGATTAACCCAACTCAATACCCTGTTCTTTTTAACGATGGGAAATTCAATGGTCTATACAGATTGAATGCTGAGAATGGCCCTCCGAAATATATAAATGCCCACAACCAAATAAATAAATAAAAAACACCCACAGTCAAATAATACACCACAGCGAATTGCAAAAACCCCCACAGGAAGGTAGAACGCCCATAGAACGCCCACCGAAATATTTAAAAGCCCGTGGAAAAAGAAAATGCTCAAAATTAAACCCAATGCAGAGCAATATCATTCAAAAATGAAGGTATTTAACCCAAATCATAGATAACTTCCACTGTAAACGCGCAGAGTTTAAACCACAAGAACCAGAGAATTTTGACCCTCAAACGCTGAGCTAAACCCCAACGCATTTTCTTATTGTATTTTTAAAACAGTTAACGTCGAGATAAACCACAAACAGAGAAGGATTCAAAGTAAATGACAGTTACCGAGCAACTACAAGTTTATACCATGTCCATGGGAACTACAGTTTATACAACAACCATTGAAACTGCAGTTTATAATCTAAGTTACACAATAACCCTTGAAACTACAAGTTTGTGCAATAACCATTCTACCCTACAAAATGGAGGAGCGTACCTTGTCTTATCACCCGCTTGATGACGTCCATTCCTTCCTCACTGCTCCTTCTTCGTGCCGCTCCTTCCAGCCGACCGTAGAGACTCCACCGGTACCTCCCAGCCAAACGCTATGGGTAATCTACTTCCCCCTCAACCCCCCGAGCCGCAAAGGGGCCACACACAATCCAGACAGTAACCTAGCTTCCCAGCTCGCCTCCAAGGCTGAGCTACCACTCTATGAAAATCCCCAGCTCCTCACAAGCAATCAGTCCAGTTTTCCATTTCGACAGCATAACAATAACTAAT